>CM035154.1:97671356-97963856 GCA_020205615.1 Panax quinquefolius | reverse complement strand
TGGTCAACCACCTCACCCATAATAAGACTCCTCTTATTTATAGATGTAAGCAACCCTCCTTAACAATTAAGGAATTGAGTTTTATTTAATTAATTAAATTCTTTTAATTAATTAAGCTCGTTAATCTTATTAGGGATAATTAATTAAACTCTTTTAATTAATTTGCCTCCTAATCCTATTAGGATATTTGAGAGTACTTTTATTAATTAATTCCCAAACTCCTTTAGAATTAAATAATAATAATAGTAATAATAATAATAAGACTTCTCTTATTAATTTATATTTAATATTTCAAAAATATTAAATAATAAATATTAAGCTATTTAATTTATTCTATCATCATAGATTAAATTAAATATACTTAACTTATTATTACGATTATGCCATTTACTTCTTATATAATTATTCTTCCTTTTATGGTGTGACCCTTTAGGTTCTCCATATTAAACCGGTTGTGAATAAATCAATTAGAATAATTCTAATCTTATTTAAATAAATAAATTAAAATATTAATTTATTTAAATAAATAATATTTATTCTACAATAGGGATAAGTCTCCCTAGCGATTAACGACTTTCTAGATAATATAGATTTTAACATTAATCGAAAAGAACCTTTGAGTAAATAGTTACTGTACAATTCAATCCTTCCACTATACAATGTCCCAATTAAATATAAGACATGAAATTACTGTCAAGTCTTATTTTATTTAATCATATGTATTTCGACTCTTAAATGCACAACTCCAAATAATGCAAATTAAAAACTCCTTTCTAATTTCATTCTGCCTTGGCCAAGGACTACTGGGTTGTCATTTATCGAATCACATAGGACATTTCTCTTCTTTTACTAGAAGTGGTAGATTCTTTATTGATCATACATTATGTGACGCCCCCAAAATAGGTCCATTCCATCCAACCCATTCTGAGTCGCCAAATACATGGTACAGAAATAACTACAACTTTATTATTACAACATATAAATCGTGAGTTAACTACGGATATTGCCATCTGCAATATCCACACGCAAATAAATCCCCATCATAATTATTGATACATTATTTTACAAAAATGGTGAGGACTACTAAACAACTCTCTCTAGAACCTTCATTCCATACCCCGACTAGTACTGCTTACATTCTCGCCTCCCGAGAAGAAAAATGGAACAACAAGGAAAAGGGGCGAGCTCAACTAGCCCAAGAAAGAATATTATGACTAAGATAATATACTACAAATTATCGTTAGTCTTCAACAGGAAAAATCTAATAGAATACAATAGACAACAAATTTTAAATCAATATTCGCAGATGAAATAATAATTCATTAGAAGAGTTAAGTAGAGAATGCAAACTACTATCTTCTATATATGAATTTAAAAGTTCATCGTCGATATTTTATCCTCAGTAACATCAATCAATATATATCTGAATCAAATATGCATCTTTGCACAACAGCCAAAGATATTCATCACCGGTCATGTTCATCTAAACACTGCTCATCTTTGCACTACGCCAAAGATATTCATCACTCGGTCATATTCATCTCAATACTGCTCATCTTTGCACTACTGGCCAAAGATATTCATCAAGAAATCATTCATCTTTACACTACGTGCCAAAGATATTCCATAATATCATCATTTAAGATCAAGATGAAAAATATTTTAAAAGAAACGAATCCAAAGTGAAACAAAATGACAAGGATTAAGGATTAAGGATTCAGTACTTTGTTTTATCCACGTCCAAAAATACCTCAAAAATAATCATAGGGGTGTAAAATTCAAGAATGATCAAAACATGGATACAATCAAAGCTAGTATCCGAATAGATATTTTAGATTTAAAAGAAAAATTTTCATTTTTCTATGAATAGTGCCGTATTCGTGAATAGTGGTCAGATATCGTGAATAGTGCCGTATCGTGAATAGTAACTCTCACACCAAAAGATAGAAATTCCACAAAAAAAAAACATCTTCACGCTTACGCTAATAGTACTCGTGAATAAGAATCTCATGAATAGTAACTCATGAATAGTAACTCGTGAATAGAACTCATGAATAGTAACCCCGACATGAAAAAGTTCTAAATTTGATAAAAGTTCCAACCAATATTTCAGCATAATGATATTGAAGAAATAATATCATTTGAGAAGAAAATAACATCCCTTACCTCGAAAGAACTTCTAGTTGAAACACCGGATATAGGCTATGACTTGAACTTGCACCGTATAGCAACACTCAAAGTATACTCACAAGAATACGCTCAATATATCGAGAGAGAAATAGAGAAAAACTTCAGCTTACGGTGTGATTTTCAATTCTAACCTAAGACCCTATTTATAGAAAATGCTTAGAACACCAAAGCGTAAAAATTGAATATAATATTAATATAATTATACAAATTTTCCTTAGCCCACCTTTTTGGTCAAAAACACCAGCCACACATGTTAAATGAGGTTCACAAACTCACCAAAAAACGTTTTTCTCAAAATAATTAATTAAAACTCCCAAAATCAATTATTTTAACTCCGAACTTCAATAATTCATAATAAATAGCCCTTTTATCAGAAAATTCGAATCTCGCGAATTTTTATAGGAAATTCAATTCTCTACAACTTTGCAGAAGAAAGTTTTTCCAAATTCCAAACAAAATTGACCAAATTCACAAACGGGTTATTTTACGGTGCTATAATCAAATTTCGGTCAATAATTGTGTCCACCAACACACAAAATATGTGTTAAACATTTAATGCCACAAAATACTCTTCCTCCTCATATACTCATATATCCCACATTCATTATAAAAATATCACCGTTAATATATTATTAAAATAATATATTTAAATGAATTATTTTATCAAAAAATGATAAAATATTAATTTTCAACAATTGTCATTTTAAAAATTTTCTCCATCTATATCCACATAAAATCAATATTTTCCTCATCATATAAATTAATAATTAATTATTCACAAATAATATTACAGAATTACAAGATCTTGGCAACCGTGCCGCTCCTCAGGAAAGAGGGCTTTCCAATAAAGATTTCTCCTCTTGGCGCAATGATTAGGTGACCAAACCTCTCCTTAGATGTAACTTTCTAGACATTGCCAATAATGTTATCTAATAATATTATTCGATAATATGAATTATTGCTTCGATAATGAAAAATACCGTAATGACAATTATTGAAACAACAAGAATATAAAATATCAACGCAAAGAATTATTAAATCAATAAAATACTAAACAAGAATTCTTGTAACAATTATTGAGTAGTGCCTTCTTACGTAAGAATCAATAATTGGTGCAATACTGCATGTGCTACTTCTCAACAACGCCGTATTAGTGTGTTTTAACCACCGGGTATTCCAACAAAGATAATTGAGAATAACTACTACGCCGTTATTTATAAACAACTTATATTTGTCGCTTTCTTCATCCAATCGCTTTCAGTTATGGGACCCACAAAAATCTTGGCCGTCATTGCATTTAATATTCCCCGACAAAGTCTTTAATATTCCACGACCAAATAAATATTTTATAACCACTTGCTTATTCAAATATTTGCGTATTTTACCCATAACTATCCACATTAATCAAATCCACCCTTACTATTTCAAAATAATAAATAAAGGAAATTCCTTTTTATTTAAAAATTTTGGGGTCTTACAACCTCCCTCCTTATGAAATTTCGTCCTCGAAATTGACGACGCATTCTGTGTTTCAAAAGATGAGAATACCTCGCTTTCATTTTCGCTTTCCAACTCCCGGTCATTTCCTCAATAGCATGGTTTCTCCACAAAACTTTAACTCAGGGTATAACCTCGGACATAGGACATGTTCTTTCCTATCCAAGATCTTGACAGGTACCTCCTCGTACGTTAAGTCTTCACTATCTCGTCCGGTTCTAACTCAATGACGTGGTTCGGTCGTCCACATATTTACGTAACATCGATACGTGAAAAACGTTATGAACACGCGTCATACTTGGCAGTAAAACGAGTCTATAGGCCACAGTTCCTATTCGATCGAGAATTTCAAATGGATTAATAAATCGAAGGTTTGAGCTTTCCTCACCTCACCGATTCTCGCTTTTAAAATAACAACTTCTTGCACCTCCTTCTTCAAATTAAATCACTCCGGTGTGTAGCTTGAAACGACTTTTAACTTTATCGATTAAAGTCGATTATACTCAGATATCATCATCACGTGGGTACCTAGAGTTTTCATCTCCATCTCTATTATTTGTAAATTATAATGAAATGAGTCTTTGATAATATCGCACTGCATTTGTAAACGATCTTCTACTCAACACGCCGCCACCACGTCATTTTTTTCAGATGGCATGGTCGTAACACGTAATAAACGAGTCTCCTCTCGAGTTCGTCGAAGCTCTTCCCACATTCTTTGCTCCATTCGAATTTTGTATCTCTATGAGTCAGATGCGTTAATGGAATAGCGATTCGAGAATATCCTTCAACGAATCTCCGATAATAACCAACTAAGCCTAGAAAGCTACGTATTTTGATTACCGACTTAGGTGGTTCTCAACTGTGACTCATATCCCAACCTTGTATAGCACGTTACAATGACACCTATCAGTTTACTATCGCACAAATATGGGCGTCCCCGCACGAGAGAGTCCGCTTTGCATTCCACAAAGGAAGTCACCAGATAAAGGCTCGTGTACCAAATTCTATAGTTGAATTTTAACTCACGAAGTTCAATAGAGCCATTCGATATGAGATTTTAGAAATGAGTTTTGTACCGGGTTCAAAGTCGATACAAAATTTAATATCAGTCTTTGGGAGTAAGCCAAGAAATTCTTCAGGAAATACGTTAGGAAAAATAAATAACAACAGGAATATTATTCAAATCTGACGTGTCTTTATTCAAATCCATAACATGGACTAAGAAAACTTGACATCCGTAATAAACGAATGACTTCATGGCTTGATATGAAAATGTTTGACTACAATGGTTTGATTGCTTGAATTCGAATAACAGGTTGCTTAGGAATATGAAAACTAACAACCTTACGAAAGTAATCAATTTGGCATGATGAGTAGTTAACCTTAAAATCACATCAAAAGCAAATATCTCTATAGAAATAAGGTTAACGGTAATGTGATAGTGCAAACCCGAATCAAACAAGATTTCTAAACAACGGATGTAATGAAAGTTTCTCCTAATCTGAGTCTCCATAAATAGGTCAAAGTCTAATTTCTCCGTAGTCAAGTTCAAACGTTGAGCGCAAGCAAGAGAGATAAAAGAATGGGTAGAACCTAGATCTAGTAAGGTATAAACTTCGCAAGAATTTATAATTAACTAACCCGCTAACTTCGTCGGGTTCCTAGCATTTTGACCGGTCACGACAAAACGCTCTTCCGTGAACAATTGACTTTGACTTTTTCGGGACATCCTTTTGAGTCACCATTCTCACTGGATGGGTTTCGATATCGTATAATCTCGAAGCGATATGTCCTTCTTTTCCATAATTATAGCATACCTTAAACTGCTGCTGTAGGCGCGCTTTGGGTGATATGTCCCTCTTTCCCGTGATTTGTAACATACGACCGGTGGTCTTTCTCCTCCTTGGAACCAGCTTGCTACATCGGGCCGACATCTTCACATGGTCGTTGTTGAATCTCCTCTTTTAAAATCTCCTCCCGACTCGCTTCTTCTATTTTCACGGCCACGATTACCACCAGAGTGGTAACCGCCTTTTGTCCGTATTCTTCTTTCTCCACCGGTTATCATTATTCGATGATCGCTATCTTGATATGATCCTCGTTATGGTCCCTCGGTTGAACGTATTTTCGTTATCTCGCTTCTAACAACCGAGCCCCGCTGACAACATCTCGAAGAGAGAAAATTTATGAGAAATGAGATATGGACGACGCTTGGGTTTCAAACCTCTCGAAACATTCATACATACGTTCCTCATTCTCCACCAAATGAGGTACAAACCTCGATAACTCATGAACTTCGCCTCATCTTTGGGATACCGCCATGTTATTCGGTCCATCTAATAAACTCCACTTCCTCCATATGATGAATACTTTCGTGGAAGTACTTGTCATTGAACTGCTTCAAACGCCTCCCACGACATTGCCGAGTGCAATGGATGGGTACGCTTCACGATTCCCACCAATGAATCACCGCCTCGTTCACGGAACATAAAAGTAGCGAATGGAACTTTCTGTTCCTCCGTGCATCATAAGACATCGAATATCTTTGCAATTTGTTTGACCCACGTCTCCGCCTTAATCGGATCCGGCTTTCTCCAGAATTCTGGTGGTCCCAACTCTTTGAACTGCTTGGCTGTGACCACCCGTGAATTGCTATCATTTCCTCCTATATTTTGAACACGAGTCTCCTCGTCGATTTTGCATAAACTACAAAAAGCTTCTAAACATCCCTCGCTCATCATCCGCTTTCAATGGTGTTGTTCACATGAGGGTATATTGCCCCCTATTGCACGTTCTCCTCGTTGGTAAAGACAGGCATCTCCACGGTCTCATTTACTCCAATCGTTAATATTCTCACCGACATTCTCAAATCATCATATAAAACAAGGGTTAATTAAGAAATCAATATATCACATAATATCCCTATATACTAACCAACTAATAAATAAGCTTAGGTAGGACACACTAGCGAAGGATTTACTCGTCTCTCCCCTCCTAGTTCTATTCCCCGACATGGGCAGAGTAGTTACATAGCCGCATCTAAGCCATAAGCGGACATGGGTTTTTTATAAAGGACCCAAGGGGGTCTGGCGCCTACTGCAAGTGTCATTGTCGTTAGGCCGCCAAAAAGTCCAAATTTTAGGTAAGATCGTCCTACCATGCAACTTCATTGATTTTGCCAGGTCTAGCTACGGTTAGACAAGGATTCAAGTCTTCCAATTTCCTTTTCTCCAATTAATTCATATGGGCCCCACATTAATCAATTGCAATTCAAAAGCTCCCAATTTCAGAATTCTTTTTCAGAACTAGCTTTAAAAATATCATATATTATTTTGAAAAACTTGAGTGAAAAAAAATCATTTTAGGAAAAGGAACATTCCTTCCCTTTAGAAATATTTGGAAAAATATTAATTCAATAAGATTGGAAAAATATTTTTGGTCAAAGAAAATAAGATAATTAAAAACAATTATAAAATAAATCCTATGAAGAGGATTATACCCTTTTAATTAATCTATTTACTAATTATTATTATCATCAAAATAAACTTAAAATTTAGAGACCCAACACTCCTAACCACTCGATGATATCTAGTTGTATTGATCTTATTGTGGAATCAACATTTTTTATAATTCCTTTTGATTGTGAGTTGCTTCTTTTTGATTTTGGTTTACCCCGAAAGATCCTAGATACATATCTAGTGGTGAGGGGATCTCACCTTTTAGCCGTTAAGGGATTCTAATAAATCGAATCACCTGATAGCCAATTTAGAATATATTGTCTATCAGATCTCGGTTACGTCATTGCTTAGATCTACAAGATCTTAGGTCTATGGATTCCATTTTTTAGATTCTAAGTCCTTTCATTAGATTTAGTCGATACGTAATAGTCCCTCAAAATGTTGGTATCGTTGTGCGATCTATAGATTAGGGTCCTTGGGAGCCCTTTTTCTAGATCTTAGCTTTCGTTTTCTATGCGTCATTCGTTAAAATTTTGAGTCGTGTGAGCTTAGGAATGAAATCGAGGTCGTTCAATCGGACTTCGATGTAATTTCCACGATGGACATAGTTTGTGATTGTAATATTTGATATTTGATCATTGTACATGTAAATTCGAGCCTTAAAACGGTATTGAGGGTTCTATCCTGTGAAAATTGGATTAAAGGCCTTATGATTGTGGATTTTATTATTGTAAGGTATTTGGGGTTATTTAGATGGCTTACATGCTCATAGTTAGCCCCAACCTTATATGTGATGTTTGGTTTTATTTTCTCAGTGAGGCAAAAATGATTTTCAGGTAAGCTAATAAAGATTCTGTAAAATTAAACCAATATAAGTTGCAATTAAAAGTAATGAAGGATCTCGATTCCTATTTGGCAAAGGGTTTAAAAACAAATATTTTCTCTAAAATGTCACCCAAGATATTTTGTTAAATATAAAAATCTAAAATGAACCTTTTGCTTCAAATCAAATCTTTCGTGCATAGGTTCAAAGAGTTTCAAAGATACTTTCAAAATAACGCACATGACACGAATTTTACCTTAGAATCTGACCCCTAAGTGCCCCTCAATTTAATTCAAGCTAAAAGGCTATACCCTAGATTCCCTTAAAATTCATATATGCACACACACACACACACACATGTAAGACCCCAACTTTTATGAATAAAAATTTAATTTTCTATAAATATCATTTTGAATATTATGGTGTGGATTTGATATAATGTTATAGTTGTGGCTAATATTTATAAATTTTGCAAAGTAAGCAAGTTGTCATAAAATATTCGATTGGCCGGGGAATATTTGTTTTATCAGGGAATATTTGTACTACGTCACAATCATTGGTGGACCCCACAACAGAATTACTGTCGGAGTTAGAAAATGACAGAAATAACTTTTTATAAAATAATGGCAAAAGTTTTACTGTTAACTGTTGAAATATCCGGTGATAAAAGTATGTCTACGCGTGGTTGCATAGTAAAGACATGATATTATCAGCAATATCTTTGATTATTGATGCTTACGTGAGAAGTCACTCAATTTTATTCAATTATTGCCACATTAATTGCTGCATAGTATCTCACGTTATTGATTCAATTATTGTCATAATATTTTATATTATTAAATCAATAATTGAGACGACAAAGTTATTTATATTATTATTTGTATTATTGACGATGTCTAGAAAGTTCTGTCGAGGAAAGGGGTTTGGTCACCTAATTGCGCGCCAATAAAGAGAAGTCCTTATCGGAAAGCCCCCTCTTTCCTGGGAATGATCTGGTTGTTAATATTGTGAGTTATAATATTAATGATGAAAAAAATATTATTAAAAATGTGTTTTGAGAAGCTAAGTGAGTTGTGATAAATAGAGGGGATTTTTTATGAAGTATTTGTTGTAAATTTGGATTATTATATGGACCCCCACTTACCCATTTTTCAAAACCTGCTTAGTGAAAGTTATCTCGGTTTTGTTTATATATATATATATATATATATATATATAATAAAAAGGGTGTCACGGGGGGTCTGGTGGTCACGGGAATATATATATATATATTATATTATAAGTTTTATTTTTTATATAAAATAGAATATATTTTATTTTATTTGCATAGTACTGCATAGTGTGTGCGTAGTGCTGCATAGTAAAATCAAAAAATTTCTTTCGATTTTCCCGTGAACTTGCCCGTGAAATTTTCAACTGTTGGTCCGTGAATAAAATTCTAAATAGTATCCTTCCATTCTCCTATAAATAGGATGTTTAGTTTAGAATTGAAAATCACACCAGAATCAGAGAATTCTTCTTCTATAATATTGAACGTATTTCTTTAGAGTTTAAGAAAGTTTTAAGTGTAGATAACAATACAAGTTTTCTTCAAGAATATATCCGCTATACCATTCGGAATTGCTTTCTTTTTAAGGTAAGAGGTATTATTTATTTCATATTCTCTTACAATATTATTTTTCATATTCGTAAGGAATTTTATTTTCGTTCAATATTCATAAGGAATATTATTTCCGTTCAATATTCGTAAGGAATATTATCTCCATTCAATATTCGTAGGAATATTATTTTCGTTCAACAGTTGTAAGGGATATTATTTTTGTTTAATATTCGTATGAAATAATATTTTCTTTCATACTCTGTAGTATGTAAGAAATATTATTTCGTTTCGTATTCCTAATTCTATACTCTTTGAAATTAGTAAAATATCCTTAAAATTTGCGTTTCATCTAGTATTGTTACACAAGGATATTTTTCTGAACATTCTTATTAAATTTTGATCTTTTCATGCCGGACTACTATTCATGGGTACTATTCATACATATAACACTATTCATACGTACGCCACTATTCATACGTATTATACTATTCATACGTACGACATTATTCATGAAGTACTATTCACGGGGTACTATTCACGATGTACTATTCATGGGGTACTATTCACCCGGGGTACTATTCATGACAGAAATTAATTTCTTTTCTCTCTAAATTATTTTTAATACAATATTATTATTGAATTTTACTCCACAAAGCAGTTATCGTGTTGACAATTTGGACATTTTTAAACTCTGGATAAATTTAAAGTCTTTAATATTTATCCTTGATTACGTTTGATTGATGCTTATATCATTGTTATCATCCTCATACTTATATTGTGATGAAAGTCATCTTTGGCCCGTAGTGCATAGATGGACTGTTGATTGGTATGATTATGACTATGTATCGGTATAATCATGACCTGTAATGTTACAAATGATGTGGTAAAAGTCCTCATTGGCTCGTAGTGCATTGATGGACAGTTGTTGGTATGATTATGACCATGGGTTCTCTTCGGCCAAGGTTACAAAGATGAATTGTTGTTTGGCATGATCATGACCATTGGTGATAATAATGAATATTCTTGGCTCGTAGTGCATGGATGATTCGTAGATGTGATAATAATGAATATCATTGGCCCGTAGTGCATGGATAATTCAGTGATATGGATTATTTATTGAGTTGAGTCTCAGCGATAAAATTGTTGATAAACTTTTAAATCATAGAAAATAGTAGATATCATGCTCTACTTGACTCTTCTAATGGATTGTTTGTTCCGCTGCAGTTAAACTTGTTGTCTATTGTATTCTATCAATTTAACACTGTTGAAGGCTAACGATAATTTATTCTATATTATCTTAGTCATAATATTCTTTACTGGGCTAGTTGAGCTCACCCTTTGCTTTCATTGTTCTCTTTAGGAAATAAGAATATAGCTGAGACTAGTCGGGGAATGGAGTGACGGTCCAGATTGTTGCTTTAGTAGTCCTCGCTATTCTGTGAAATAGTGTGATAATAATTATAATGAAGACTTCATTTGAGTTTGGATATTGTCTAGGAGACAATATTCGTGTTAAAAATCTCAGCTTATGTTACACGACAATTGTATAATTAAGTTTATTAGTGTATTCTGTACCATGTATTTGGTGACTCAAAATGGGTGATGTATACCTATTTTGGGGGCGTCACAGTTTGTATCAAAACTTAGGGATATGATCTCTGGCTGAGATTTGAGACTATAACTAGGGGAGAGAGACGGGTAAGTCTTTCACTAGTATGACCTACCTAAGCTTAATTTTATTTAATTTGTCGGTCAGAATATAGAGATAATATGTGGTATGTCAATTAACCCTTATTTTGTGGCAGTATTTGAATATGGCATCTGAAAATGTTGAGATAAGCAATGGAGCACAGGAAACCGTTGAGTCACCACATATTAATAACCAGGATAATGTGTATCAGGAATGAAATAATCCTCGTGTAAACAACAACACCGACCAAATGACGAACAATGGTACGTTTAGGAGCTTTTTAGAATTCATGCAACACAAAAAAAGAGAGACTCCTGTTCATAATGCAGGTGGAGTTAATGGAAACTCATGGCTAGTCACTGCTAAGCAATTCAAGGAGCTGGGACTGCCGGAGTTTTTCAGAAAGCCAGAGCCACTTAAGGCAGAGGCATGGATTAAGCAGATCAACAAGATATTTGATGTCTTGGGATGCTTTAAGGAGAAAAAGGTTCCCTTCGCCACCTTTATGTTGCATGAAGAAGCAGATTACTGGTGGGAATTTGTAAAACGTACTCATCTTTCCGCACTAAAGATGTCTTGGGAGAAGTTTCAAGAATTGTTCAACGACAAGTACTTTCCCGAAAGTATTCGTCACATGAAGGAGGTGGAATTCATCAAGCTGGAGCAAAATAATATGACCGTGTCGCAGTACGAGGCTAAGTTTGCCGAGTTGTCCCAGTTTGCATCCCATTTGGTTTATAATGAGGAGCGAATGATGCGAATGTTTCTGCGAGGTTTGATACCCGAAATACGTCAATACCTCATCTCTCACAAACTTCGCTTGTATTCAGATGTTATGAATATGGCTTAGTTATTAGAGCACGATAATGAGTTAACCCAACCAAAAGATAGCAGCTGGCAAAACGATAATACCAGTGGTAGCAGTCATCAAAGTGGTGATAACAAACGTAGAGGAAATTATCATGCAAAAAATGGTAACCACTTTGGTGGTAAGCATGGCCAAGATGATAAGAGAGATGAACTAAGTGGGAATAAATTTAAGAAGAGAAGTTTCAATAATAACGAAAAGACGGTGGCAGCAGCACCAACGTCTGTTTTCAAGGAAGGAGAATGACCACCGGTCGTATGTTACAAATGCGAGAGGGAGGACACATCATCAAAACTCTGCATGCAAAGAATCCAAAGCGTGTTTCAATTGCGGAAGAGAAGGTCACCTAGCCCAATTTTGTCATGTAGTGAAGTCAAGTCCAGCTGGGATGGCGACACCAAAGGCTGTCCCAGACAAGTCAAAGCCGGTAGTTTAAGTGAGAGCATTTTTCGAGGAGCCCGAATGAAGTTATCACAGGTAAGCTAATCATAAACTTTTGCGAAGTCTATATATACCTTATTTGATATCGGTTCTACCCATTCTTTTATTTCATCTACTTGCGCTTAATGTTTAAATTTGACTCTAGAGAAATTAGACTTTGACTTATCTGTTAAAACTTCGTTATGAGAAACCTTCGTTACCTCCACTGTTTATAAATCTTTTTTGATTCAAATTGACACCCTCACGTTACCTGCCAATCTTATCTCTTTGAAAATTCTTGAATTTGATGTGATTTTAGGAATCGACGGGTTAACTACTCATCATGCTAAAATTGATTATTTTCGTAAGGTTGGTAGCTTTCATATTCCTAACTAACCTGTTATGCAAATTCAAGCAACCAAATCACTAAAGTCAATCACTGTCATATCACGCCATAAGTAAAGAGCCTCAAGCCTTTCGCTGATGACTTCCTTGTGAGGGATGCACCGAAGCCAGACTTTCTGTAGGGGACGTCATGAATAGCGGTGGCAAGTTGATAGATATCAATGTGAGGTGATATTTAAGTCTTGGATGAGAGTAACAGTTTTGAATGATATTTCTATTGTTAATAAATTTCCTGACGTATTCTCCGAAGAACTTCCTAGCCTAACTCCAGAGCATGAAATCGAATTTTGTATCTGTCTTGAACCCGGTACAAAACCCTCAAATATTTTTTCACCCAGAATGAATGTAACATGCGCCAAAGACGTTGGCTTGAGCTGTTGAGAGATTATGACCATACTATTTAATACCATCCTAGAAAAGCGAACACGGTAGCTGACGCGTTGAGTAGAAGATCGTATGCGTTTACGAGTGCGATGTTGTTAACACAAAAACCCATTTCATATAACTTACAAATGATGGATATAGAGTTAACGACTCTTGTGATGATGTCAAATATACGAGTAGAACCGAATTTAAATCGATAAAGTTAAAGTTGCTCAAACTACAGACCCGGAGCTGATGAATATGAAGAAGAAATTGCAAGAAGGCATTATTCCAGAAGTAAGAGCCGATGAAGAGAGGAAATCTCAACCCTTAATTTATTTATCTATTTAAAATCCTCGATCGAGTAGGAACTGTAGCCTATAGATTCGCCTTACCGCTAAGTATGTCGCGTGTTCATAACGTTTTTCACGTATCGATGTTACGTAAATATGTGGATGACCCAAACCACATTATTGAATTAGAACTAGACGAGATAGCGGAATATTTAACGTATAAAGAGGTACCTGTTAAAATCTTGGATAAGAAGGAGCATATTCTACGCTCCAAGGTTATACCTCAAGTCAAAGTTTTGTGGAGAAACCACGATGTTGAGGAAATGACCTGGGAGTTAGAATCTGAAATAAAAGCAAAGGTATCCTCACCTCTTCGACATACCAAGTGCGTACACCAATTTCGAGGACGAAATTTCATAAGAAGGGGAGGTTGTAAGACCCCAACTTTTATGAATAAAGATTTAATTATCTCTAAATATCATTTTGAATAATATGGTGTGGATTTGATATAATGTTATAGTTGTGGGTAATATTTATAAATTTTACAAAGTAAGCAAGTTGTCATAAAATATTCGATTGGTCGGAGAATATTCGTTTTATCAGGGAATACTCGTACTACGACACAATCATTGGTGGACCCCACAACGGAATTACTGTCGGAGTTAGAAAATGACATAAATAACTTTTTATAAAATAATGACAAAATTTTTATCATTAACTGTTAAAATACTCGGTGATAAAAGTACAGTAATACGCGTGGTTGCATAGTGGCACACGGTATTGTAAAGTTCTTTGATTATTGATGCTTACGTGAGAAGTCACTCAGTTTTATTCAATTATTCTCACAGTAATTGCTGCATAGTATTTCACGTTATTGATTCAATTATTGTCATAATATTTTATATTATTAAATCAATAATTGAGACGACAAAGTTATTCATATTATTATTTGCATTATTGACGATGTCTAGAAAGTTTTGTCGAGGAAAGGAGTTTGGTCACCTAATTGCGTGCCAATAAACAGTGTGTGCATAATGCTGTATAGTTTAGCATGATAAAATCAAAAACTTTCTTTCGATTTTCCTGTGAACTTGCCCGTGAAATTTTCAACTGTCGATTCGTGAATAAAATTCTAAATAGTATCCTTCCATTCTTCTATAAATAAGATTCTTAGTTTAGAATTAAAAATCACACCAGAATCAGAGAATTCTTCTTCTATAATATTGAGCGTATTTCTTTAGAGTTTAAGGAAGTTTTGAGTGTAGAAAACAGTGCAAGTTTTCTTCAAGAATATATCCGCTATACCAGTTAGAATTGCTCTCTTTTTAAGGTAAGGGATATTATTTATTTCATATTCGCTTACGATATTATTTTTTGTATTCGTAAGGAATTTTATTTTCGTTAAATATTCGTAAGGAATATTATTTTCGTTCAATATTCGTAAGAAATATTATCTCTGTTCAATATTCGTAGGAATATTATTTTTGTTCAACAGTTGTAAGGGATATTATTTTTGTTCAATATTCGTATGAAATAATATTATCTTCCATACTATGTAGTATGTAAGTAATATTATTTCGTTTCGTATTCCTAATTCTATACTCCTTGAAATTAGTAGAATATCCTTGAAATTTGCGCTTCATCTAGTATCGTTACACAAGGATATTTTTCTGAACATTCTTGTTAAATTTTGATCTTTTCATGCCGGAGTACTATTCATGGGTATTATTCATACATACGACACTATTCATATGTACGACACTATTCACGAAGTACTATTCATGGGATACTATTCACGAAGTACTATTCACAGGGTACTATTCATGACAAAAAGTGATTTCTTTTCTGTCCAAATTATTTTTGATACAATATTATTCTTGAATTTTACTCCACAAAGCAATTATCATGTTGACAATTTGGACATTTTTAAACTCTAGATAAATTTAAAGTCTTTAATATTTATCATTGATTCTGTTTAATTGATGCTTATATCATTGTCATCATTCTTATGCTTATATTGTGATGAAAGTCATCTTTGATCCGTAGTGCATAGATAGACTGTTGATTGGTATGATTATGACTATGTATCGGTATAATCATGACCTGTAATGTTACAAATGATGTGGTAAAAGTCCTCATTGGCCCGTAGTGCATTGATGGACAGTTATTGGTATGATCATGAGCATGGGTTCTCTTCGGCCAAGGGTGCAAAGATGAATTATTATTTGGCATGATCATGACCATTGGTGATAATAACGAATATCTTTAGCCCGTAGTGCATGGATGATTCGTAGATGTGATAATAATGAATATCATTGGCCCGTAGTGCATGGATAATTCAGTGATGTGGATTATTTATTGAGCTGAGTCTCAGCGATAAAATTGATGATAAACTTTTAAATCATAGAAGATAGTAGATATCATGCTCTACTTGACTCTTCTAATGGATTGTTTGTTCCGCTGTAGTTAAACTTGTTGTCTATTGTATTCTATCAGTTTAACACTGTTGAAGGCTAACGATAATTTATTCTGTATTATCTTAGTCATAATATTCTTTACTGGACTAGTTGAGCTCACCCTTTGCTTTCATTGTTCTCTTCAGAAAATGAGAATATAGTTAGGACTAGTCGGGGAATGGAGTGACGATCCAGATGGTTTCTTTAGTAGTCCTCACTATTCTGTGAAATAGTGTGATAATAATTGTAATGAAGACTTCATTTGAGTTTGGATATTGTCTAGGAGGCAATATTCGTGTTAAAACTCTCAGCTTATGTTACACGACAGTTGTATAATTAAGTTTATTTTTGTATTCTGTACCATGTATTTGACGACTCATAATGGGTGATGTATACCTATTTTGGGGGCGTCACATACACTTCACACATCATTTTAGGAAAACATTAAGAAATCGATAATCGTGTTTTTATGGAAGTCGGTGGTGCTTAATAACTTCCCTTCACTTAAGTAAGCACCCGAACTCTATGAATCTCAGTTGCAAACCAATTATTTGGAGTGACATTTAGGGCCTCTCAATTGCGAAAATCCTAAAATTCGGATGAGTTGGTACATCCATTTAAACTTTTACCAACTGGTGACTTTACTTAATTGGCCCATCAAAAAAATTTCCCTTTCAAAACTTAGTTGACATTTATGTTGGTTGTTTCCTAAAAATCACCCTTTAAATGAAATAATAAATAAATCAAAATCTTCAAAAGGGTATAAATGCATTAGGAAAAGGAAAAAAAAAATCCCGCGTTGACAAAGGGCGACTCCGCTGGGAAAGCTTTAGAGGGCTTAAGCTGCATTCAATCTTAATGTTTTCCTTTCATATCTGTGTGTTGTATGAATGGTTTGGATGTTTGTTGTGATGAATGTCTTATGTTCTTATTTAAATTACTTTATTTCTTCGCACATTGTCATCATATGCATGCGACGATGCACGATGAATGTATATGAATGTATGTTGTGTGATTCCTCCACCAGGAGGCAAACCCGTCAGATGTTCATTACTGGACTCAAGGGGGCATTCCCCCGCGAGGCTCAGAAAAAGTATCCACTCAGATCTGCTCCAATCGAAGGATTATATTTATTCCCACAGAGTAGGTTGCGAAGATTTGGGGACCATTATGTCGAAAAGCCCGGGAGAGTAATCCTTGGATAGGTTAGTCTTAAATAAACCCAATGTTACGAGAAGTCTCTTTATGCCCTTTTACTCTTTATATGCAAAATATCATATGTCTCATAATTAGACTAATCATCCTGCATCTTTTCATACGGTCATAACATAATAAAACCGCTAACTATATTTTGTAGGAAAAGATTAAAAAAACCTTGAAAACATACATATCGCATTAGCATGCATCCATACTCTTCATTTTCAAAACTAAACTTTGTACTTTTATGTGCAAATTTGTAACACTCCAGTCCCACATCGAAAGATATGAGAAAAATTTGTCTGCGTATAAGAATTTAAATTACTACTAATAGTACCTTCATGTTACGATCTTTTGGGTGAGCCTGTGGTGGGCTAAGATGACCCAATAATATACTATTGGGCTAGTTGTTTAAGGCCTTGTTTGGATAGATTTGATTTGATTCGGACTTGATTTGACCCGAGATTTATCCCAAACTTGAAATTTGACTCGGGTTGTTTCATATGGTATTAGAGCCAACTCTCGAAAGCATGGGTCGGATCATCCGATCGGGTTGCCGGAGGTGGGGACACGAAGGCTGGTGGTATTATACCATAATGAAGAGAAGGAGGTCCGGAGATGGGGACACGAAGCCAATCGGTATTATCCCACAATGGCTAGAGAGGCAAAGATCTGTGGACCGTGTGTGTGATTGGTTCTGACAGGATGTCGGAAATTTAATTGGAGGAGTTTGTAACACCCCAGTCCCACATCGAAAGATATGAGCAAAATTTGTCTGTGTATAAGAAATTAAGTTACTACCAATAGTACCTTCAAGTCATGACCTTTTGAGTGAGTATGTGGTGGGCTAAGGTGACCCAAGAATATATTATTGGGCCAGTGGTTTAAGGCCTTGTTTAGATAGATTTGATTCAATTCGGATTTAAAATTTGACTCAAGATTTGTCCCTAATTCGTGATTTGACCTTGTTGTTTCAAGATTGGTCCTCGAACCCGACTTTGAGCTCCAAAAGTCAGAACACCACCCGTCAAAATGTTCGAAAGCCTCACACCAGATCCTATTCCCATTTCCCAGGACTTCAAGAAACAAATCATTTCCGGTTTGTCTACTAAAAGAGCACACCTCTTTGAAGCTTTAGCTGATAAGAATATATAGAGATGAAGTCAAACGACACAAAGAATTACATTGGAAAGAAGAATCAGATTCCTAAAAACTAGCACTTCCAACGGAAATTAAATTCAAAACTGATAAGGAAGAATTTTAAATTTTACCTAGTGTATAAAAAAAACTTTTCTTCACATTGGACCACATGAGATCTTGATACATTCATAATCAGTGCATAACCTGAAAATCACTAAACATCTCAATACAAAATATATGTTATTATCATTAAAACAAAACATATAAACCAACATATTTTCCCTTCCCTTTACTCATTATAAACTCAGAAATAAAAAAATATATAATTAAAATCTTATCATTTCCCTTCATTTATAAAACTTACAAATATAACAAAGAAAAATCATAATTCATTCTCGTACATTCATCTTTTATACTTTCCACTCTCATCTTATCTTTCTAAACCGACAAACACACCTTAAGGAAGTAAAAGTGGAGGATCAATTTGAAGGGCAAGAAGCATGAGTCATGAGTTAATGAGATGAACCAATTGAAGTAGAGAGTTATGGCTAACAGCATCTAAGAAGGATCTTGAAGCCCCCTTTCATCATTGGTGGAAATAAGAGTAAGATTTTTTTTGGATATATTTTAAGGGAACTGATATATTTACTTGTATTTTTTATATTTTCACAATTATTTCTTACATAAATATATAGTGAATCTCACCTTCATATAAAAAAAATTATATAAAAATATCAAAAACACACATAAAAATAGTGTTTCTCTATTTTAAAGAGTATGTAATCCAAACTCCATGGTTGGCAATTTATTTCTCCGGCTAATAAAATGTTTGTTAAATGTTTTTGTTAAGGTTTCCTGATGGTTCACCATGACATTAATAAAATGGTCACATTTGGTGGGGTCATGATACAATAAAAAGAAATCCAATTAAATTTTATGTACTACTTTCTCCGTCTCGGAATAAAAGTCCTGGTAAATTTTTTACTCATATTAAGAAGAAGAATAAAATGACAAAATTACCCATAATAATATGTCATTAATCATTTTCAATGTAGGTGAGAGTGTAACTTTCTAACTTTTTAATTCAAAATATTTTTAACACATAACTAATTATACTTATTGAATATGGAGAGAGAATTAGAATAAGAAAAATATGAGATATTTAATACTAAGGGTATAATAGGAAAAATTATGTAAAAATTTGGTTATTAAAGGAAAGTGGACATTTAACATGAGACTACCCAAAATAGTAATAAGAACTTTTATCCTAGGACGGAGGGAGTATAAAATTTGTAGATAAATTTGAAATTATGTTTCACAACTCGATTTCAAGTCGAGATTTGGGTCACTTATTAAAAGACGGAGAATTTTTGAAAATTACTTCCTTCGTCTCTTAATATAATGGTTTTAGATGATTTTTTTTATAATTATTTGTCGTTTTATATAATTTAGAAAAAATTAATTATAATCTTTCCAAAATTACCTCTCATGAAAAAATATTATAGATCAGAGAGAGTATGAGATAAGTATGGTAATTATGAGAAGAGTAATATTACAGACACAATGCTTCAACAAATTGCTTCAATGTAGTATTCGGCCTCACATAAAAAGCTAAGGTGGGGTATGCCACATCAGCAATTTGTAAAATATTTGTAGAATAGTTTATGTCTGTAGCATTATTCATTATGAGAATTTAAAAATATTATAGACAATTAATATTATATTTAATATTATATAATCATTTCCTTAATTGTTATGCATAATTCTAAAATGATAAATATTAAGTAACGGATTGAGTATTAAATTCAAATTAGATGCTGATATGTGGTGTTTTGGGGAAGCACTTAGCATAAGGCACGTGTGTGAGATTAGATGACTAAGATTAATTATTTATATTTTTCTGATAGGATGAAATGCACTAGATTATAACTCTTGTGGGTGGTTTAAAAACAGTTTTTTATGTTCTTGAATAAATATATCTTAAACTCTATAACTAGACATTTCCATTTTCCCTTAAAAATATATTCATTCATCCCACTCCCTCTATTTTTAATATATCAAATAATTGAGTATCATATTAAATTTTGAAGGAAACTATTCAGATATGCTATATATGAATTTGATGATTTTATTGTATCGTGCAAGTGAGTTGTCGGTAAATTTGGAGTAGAATCAAATCGAATGAGAATAACTACACGTTTAAGGATAATATTTATAGAGCACAAAACTAAATTCTATCTCATTTTAATTGCAACTCCTTCTATCACAAAAAAGACTAGTTTAGTTTGACTTTTCTGATTAAATTGATCAAATTTAATACTGATAATTAAGAAAATTTATTTATATTTTTGAACTTTTAAAGATTAGATATTTTAGTAAATTAAACGTAATTTTTTATGATCATAATCTCTTTATCTATATTTAAAAGCAAATAGAATAAATTTTGATTTTAAAATTAATTAATTTGACTTCAAAATTCAAATTAAGTCGATCTTTACGGGAGTCCGTATAAGCCAACAAAATGCTAGAACCATGATTAAATGTGTTACATTTCTCTTTTTTCTCTCTTTTATCTCTACATAAGAATCCTAACCCTCATCTTAAATATTGGGGACGGTTCTGCTATTTTTAGAGAGACCCTCCCCTAGATCTTTTTTTTTTTTATTATTATTTTAATAATGTATTTTTTTTAGTGGAGTTAGTTTTCCCTTTTTGTGGAACTCGTTTCTTTATGATATGTAATTTTTTTTTCTTTTGTGAGATAATTTCATTATTGTAACGCCCGAGAAAATCGGATTTATATGATAATTAAATTTTTATTTGATTATGTGAATTAAATGAATTTAATTGATTATTTATGTGAGTAAGCTATATGAAGGTCGTTCTATGACCTAGAATGTGCGGATGTGGTTAGGATTTTGGCTATGTGCTAGAATTAATTGTTTTGAATTTCCAAGACGAAAATAAAAGTTTTCCGAGAAATTTCCGTAAAAACACTATTCATCCGTTTCTGCTCGGGAATTAAGTTTGAAATTCTGAGAAATATGTAATGATAGAATATGAAGACGAGATAGAATATTTAATAATATTTCATTTATGGTAAACAAAGTTTTCGCCTGCGGACTTAAAACCTAAGGGTTGAGAAGAATGATTTCCGAGAAGGAAATGAGCTTCGTATAATGAATTACGATAATGATTATGCGTACGTTATACGAGTATGATACTATTTAGTATACGAGTATAATACGAAGAGTTAATATAACGTATAATACGAATATTGTACGAGTACTATACGAAGAGAATACGTGTGGAATACGATTGGTGTAATGGACTTAGAGTTAGGACTTAGTATAATCCAATTGAGTTGGATTATATCAAGCCCTAGTGATTAAGTGATCAAACCCAAATAATTATGAGTTAAAGCCCAATGTTAGAATTAATTAATCCCGATCTAAGAAACCGAACCGTGGGTCGAACCGGTGGGTCATCAAATGGGTAAAACCCATGGAGCAACCCATGGGGATGACCCATGGGCATGTGGGCCGACCACTTAATGGCCAAGTAAAGGGAACTACTTGATCACCAAGTATTTTACTTGGTGATGAAGTAGTGAATAGTAAGGAGGTGGGGAGAAAAGACCATTTTACCCTCCATTTGAATTGCCTATAAATAGAAAGCTTAAGTTGGTTATTTTTGGTTTTCCAAGAGTCATTCAACTTATATTGAAAGAGAGAGAAAGAGCTAAACTTAAGCCATCTTCTCACCTTGAAGCTTTTCATTAGAGATTTTAGCAAGAAAGTAATGATCGGTAAGGTAATATTCCCTTAATAATAGTTTTCCATCCCTTTTGATTTCTTTGTTATAAAGAATCATAAATTTGTGGAGCATGCCACTTATGGAGGAATAAGGATGGCTTGTAATATATAAAAATATAAAACCATTATAAGTCACGTGTAAATGAAAATCGTAAGGGTTTACGTAAGTTAAAACCGTAGGAATATTGAACTACGAACTTAGTTGTTGATGGACAAATTGAACACCATCGCTATTAAGATATGTGCATCTTGCTTGGTTAGGATGTAGATATGAAATCAATGGAGTGTTCCATTTGATTTGGCATATAGAACACTAGTAACGAAGTTATGGCGAATTTTATGGAATTAGGCGTTAAACGTCGAAAATGTAGAAATTTCGGATTAGTAGTCGAAAGTTTCCATGAGACTTGAAAACGTTGGTTTTCAATGTCAACATGTGAGATATGGTATTTAAGAGTTGTGAACTCAAGAATCGTCAGATTCTGACTTAAAACGAAGAAAACGAGTATTGAACGCTCAATAACGTTTAACGAACGCTTAATAATGAACTTATAAGTGAATTTTGAGTTAACAGATTCGGAAATATAAAATTCTTATATGAGCGCGTAGAGTATGTAAAATGGGAGTTTTAGGCTTTTGAATGGACCAAATCGTACTTATAACGAAGAAGTTATTAAGCCGGAAAGTTCACTAAAAATTTTATCTGTAAAAAAATTTTCTGAGTGTTGAGGTCAGCGCCACTGCGCGTGACAAGGTTAATGCCACCACACGCCAGAACCGCGAAGGTCGAAACTCTTGAAGAGTGGCGCCAGCACCATTCACACCTGCATGTTATGTTCAGCCGCAAAGATCGGGACAAAGGTTTGGGGATATTATGTAGTATATTATTGTTATTATAAATGAGACCGCGCCACAGTGCCAGTTGTATGCAAGAGTTGACCAAGTTAGTTTTATAATTCTAATTGACTGGTAATGAATAAGTAGAATGTAGACATACTTAATATACAAGTAAACACTCATTCTTACATCACTTATAAAGTGATAACGTTAGGAAATTAAGGACGATGTAGTGAAAGCTAAACGAAGAACATGAAGTGTTAATGAATAAACCGTGAATGGTAATCGACATTGGTACTTCACTAATGACGATTGAGTTCGGTTAGTAACGTAAGAACGTTAACAAGCCGAGATGAAGGGTAGTAAGTTGAATTGATATTATTAATGAAATAAAGTCAACTAAGACATAGAAGAGAAAGAAGTTGGTAGAAACAATGTGATTGATTGTTTGGTAGCTAATTACAGTGTGCTATATGAATATATCATATAGATTCTGTAAAAGCTAAGAACAGTCGAATAAATTATTTGAAGACGCTTGAAAGCAAGTTTTCTTAACGCTTGTCTAACCTTCGTGTTAGCCAAGTTTTCTGTGATTCATTGTACTGAGTTGCATGAATGATTTTAAAGAAAGGGTCAATGCCAATTTTAGCTCGGCTAGACTATTCGTAAGATATAGATTGATTTGTGTACATATCTTTCTATATAGAAATGATAATGCTATCCTATGATAAGTATTTGGTACGGATTCAAAGGTAAGGTTTGTCTATGAACAAACAAAAGTATTTTTCATCGTTTATACGATGGGCACGCGAGTTTGCCAAAACTTAAACGTAAATACGTTTAATGGATTAATGTTGATCAACATAGAGTACTATAAGCCGATCACCTAGAAGTGCTCGTAAGTAATGTTGGATGTACAGCTTTAATGCTGTTATGTCCTTTTCAAGTATGAAAACAGAAAGATACTGTTCATGGTCTTTCGACCGGTTCATAATTCCTAAACTATTATATACTTTAGGAATTGAGATTATGAATTGTTGAGTATTGATGTTTCGTAATACTTCATGACTACTTGGTCAGTTATGGAAGATTTCTTTATATAATTCACGAATGTGGTATTCATATTATTCCTTGTTAGACTTGCTGAGCTTGTTATGCTCACTTCTTGCGTAAATTATATAATTGCAGTTAAAGCCGAGCATACTGAGAATGCTAAGAGAAATAAGGGCAAGGCTAAGATGTATAGTTAACCATCTTGTAATAGAGTAGTATGTTTGTATGTATTATACTTACGAACAACGAATGATGTAATCAATTTATGAACCTGGGAAATGATTTCACTTTGATTGTAATAAGAAGATAGTAATTACATGCATTATATTGTGTTTTCAATGGAATGATTGTATAGTTATGAGTACCGTGTAGCACCATATGTCGGGTTAGAAGATACCCGAATTTGGGGGCATCACAGGTTGGTATCAAAGCATTAGGTTATAAAACTTAAGGGGGGAAGAGCCTTAGGCTAATAACCTCGTAAGGAAGGTAAAGTCCGAAGAAAGAAATTCGAGTCGAATGAATTAATAAAGTATTAAGAAAACTCAGTACCGAAAGATTTAAAAGATGGAAATTAACCTTAAATAAATTAAATGTGATTCGTGCTTATACTATTGTGTATTATGTAGTAATCAATTTGTTATGTGCTATTGTAGATGTCAAACGATAGCTTGATGTATAGAGACATTCACGTGGTGAGTGAAGAGTCAGTGAACCAAGTGGAGAAAGTACCTATGCCAGTGGCGGAGGTACCGATAGTGGTTCTAGAAGATTTTGATCCAGAAGAGTACATTTCTGGGGAGGATTACTTTGAGGAAATAATGGGAATAACATCATATCTGAATATGATGATAGATGTGGAGGAGGATATGGAGGTAACATCGATTAATACGGTGGTACCTACTTAAGAGTCAACACCTCCAGATGCAATGAGATCATTGTACCTGGCTGTGCTTGATAGGAATATGCATCTGCGCCCGCGTAGTGCGGATACGTAATGAGGAGATTACGCCTATATGAGGCGAAGGAGTCTGCAGAGGCAGATTTTGAGTCGGAGCACGATGAGAAAGTGCTGATGACGGATAAGGCGAGGGATTATAAGGAAGAGGCCGTAGAGCTTCGAAAGAAACTGGTTGAAAAAGACCAGAAGATTGTTAGGATGTCGTACATCCATGAATGCGCTCACAAGGATTTCAAGCTGAAAATCGCTTGTTATTCTATTGAGTCAGGGCAGACTTGACATACGATTAGTCGAGATATTGTTTCGATTTTAGCAAATCAGAAACATGAGAATGCAATAAGGCAGTGTTAGTAGGTTGTTAGATCTTTTTGGTATATGTGTAGTGACGTAAAACCCTCTTTTGTATAATTAAAAGGTAGTCTTTTTGTAAATCCCAATTTTTTTTGTTGATTTCAATCGCGGGATAGTAATGTATTAGCTTTTTTGTTGTGAAAGCAAAGTGTAAATAGTTTTAACTATGGAAGCATATTAATATAATGAAGTTTTTGTTTAATGTGCTTGATGTGGTATGAGTTGTTATTTTGGAATGATAACCAAGTTGTTATGTGACGCCTCCAAAATAGGTATACATCACCTATTCTGAGTCACCAAATACATGGTACAGAATACAAATACAATCTTTAATATACAACAAGAGAGCTGTGAGTTTTAATACAAATATTGTCTTCTAGACAATATTCACTCTCAGAATAAGTCTTCATTACATTTATTGTCACACTATTTAACAGAATAGTGAGGACTACTAATACTATCATCTGGACCGTCACTTCGTTCCCCGACTAGTGCCAGCTATGTTCTCATTTCCTGAAGAGAACAATGAAAGAAAGGGTGAGCTCAACTAGCCCAGTAAAAAATTTTATGACTAAGATAATGCAGAATAAATTATCATTAGTCTTCAACAATGTTAAGCTGATAAAATACAATAGACATCAAGTTTAACTGCAGCGAAATATACAATCCATTAAAAGAGTCAAGTAGAGAATAAAATCTACTATCTTTTATGATTTAAAAGGTTTTTCATCACTTTTATCGTTGGGACTCAGCTTAATAAATAAACCACATCATCCCTGCACTACGACCAAAGATATTCATTAGTATCACAACCATAAATTATCCATGCACTACGAGCCAAGGATATTCGTGTATTCATCAATGGTCATGATCATGCCAACGACTGTCCATCAATGCTCTACGGGCCAATGAGGACTTTAACCACGTCATTTGTAACATTACGGTCATGATTATACCGAATAATCTCTGGTCATAATCACACCAAGTCCATCTATGAACTACAGGCCACAGATGACTTTTAACATAATATATATATGAGGATGATGACAATGATAAAAGAATTCAATAAAACAAGTTCAAGAATTAATTTATCTAGGAACTAATAATGTACAAATTGTCAACATGATACTTCTTTGTAGAGTAAATTCAAGAATGCTCAGAAGAATATTTCCATGAAAAGATACTGGATGAAGTGCAAATATCAAGGATATTCCACTAATTTCATGGAGTATAGAAGTCAAAACTTTAACTAACTGAGTATAATCAAGAATGGAATAACAAAAGAAATCACCAGGTATGCGATAAACCGCACAGACAGGTTATTCCAATAGAATAATAAATAACGAAACCGTGTCGGTGCTAAATTGCACCGGCGTGGATATTCCAATAGAATAATAAAGAATGGAATAACAACGAAATCACCATGCATGCGGTATTGCAGATGATGGAGTTATTCCAATGTAATAATAAATAACGAACCCAGTCCTGCAGTAAATGTACAAACAGGATATTCCAATGTGAATAATAAAGAAGCGGGACCAGTCCCAAACTTAAAACACACGCATGTGATATTCCAATAGAATAATAAAGAATGGAATAACAACATAATTTCACAATGTATGCGGTACTTCACATAGACAGGTTAGTCTAGTAGAATAATAAATAATGGAATAACAGAAGAATTTCACCAAGTATAGGGTGAGATCAGCGTATCAAAAGTTATTCCAATGAATAATAAAGAATGGAATAACGTAAGTTCTCTTCATGAATATGAAAAAATAATACCCCTTACCTTATAAAGAAGAGTACTCACTAGTAGGGGCGGGGATATACTTGAAGAAACTTGCACTACACTCAAAGCTTTCTTAAACGCTAAAGAAATACTTTTCAAGATTATAGAAGAAGAATTCTTTCTACGCTTTCTCTCTAGAGTTTCAAAGTGAATTAAGTAAAAAATAATGAAAGAATGAGCTTCTATTTATAGAAGAATGGACTGAATAGTAACCAATCCATGAACGGTTCAGATTGATTTACTTTTAAATGGATGATTAGATTGGTTTATAATAAAATATAATATATTCTATTTGTAATCTAATAAAACGAATAACTTTATAAAAGTATTCTATTTTATATAAAAAGATTTTACTATGTAAACACTATGCAGGCACTATAGAAACACCATGCATAATAAAATATAATATATTCTAATTATTGTCTAATAAAACAGATAACTTTATAAAAGTATTCTGTTTTATATAAAAAGATTTTACTATTAGCCTAATAAAACGAATAACTTTATAAAAGTATTCTGTTTTATATAAAAAGCTTTTCTGTTTTATTACATTAATAATACTAATAAAACAAAACTTCATCATCATTATCATAATTCACACTATTAATCGACCAGGTCGTTCCCAGGAAAGAGGGGGCTTTCCAATAAGGATTTCTCCCTATTGGTGCGCAATTAGGTGACCAAACCTCTCCTTAGCAGAACTTCTAGACATCGTTAATAATGCAAATAATAATATTAACAACTTTGTTATCTCAATTATTGATTTAATAATATATAAAATATTGACAATAATTGAATCAAATAACGTGAGATACTATGCAGCAATTACTGAAGCAATAATTGAACAAAACTGAGTGACTTCTTACGTAAGCATCAATAATCAATACCGTGTGCTACTATGCAACCACGCGTATTCCTGTACTTTTAACACTGGGTGTTTCAACAGTTAACGGAAAAACTTTCGCCGTTATTTTCATAAAATATATATATATATTTTTTTGTTTTCTCAATCCGACAATAATTCCGTTGTGGGGTCCTCTAATGATTGTGCCGTTGTACGAATATTCCCTGTTAAAACGAATATTCCCCGACCAATCAAATATTATAAACAACTTGCGTACTTTACAAAATTTCTAAATATTACCCACAACTATAACATTATATCAAATTCATTCCATAATATTTAAAAATGATAATTATAGAAAATTCATCTTTATTCATAAAAGTTGGGGTCTTACAAGTTAAATAGATAATAATGAAACCTTATTTATTTAATCAGAATTATGTCGCCAAGAAGGAAACAACGTAACCAAGAGGCTGAGTCTCATAATGAAAATCAAGGGGGTCCTAATAACCCTATGCAAGAGTTCGTTAATTTATTAACGGCAGAATTTAACCAAGTCGGGGGAGGAATTCCCGTAGCACCTAGGGTAGCTAGAACAACTACCTTTAAGGAATTCAAAAGTGTGGGTCCTCTGGAGTTCCGAGGAACAACGGACCCCTTAGAGGCCCAGACATGGGTAAAAGAGATAGAGAAGGCGTTTGTTATTACAAACATGGGTGAGGCGTAAAAGACTTCTTTTGCGACTTACATGATGAAAGGGGAGGCCAACTACTGGTGGGAGGCTCACCAAGGTGGGGCTAGAACACAGGCAGTTACATGGGAACAGTTCAAGAAGGTATTCTTCGAGAACTATTTTCCTACCAGCATGCAAGGTAAAATAGAGATTAAGTTCTTGGAACTTAAACAAGGGGATATGACAGTTCCCCAGTACGCCGTTAAATTCAATGAATTGGCGAGATTCGCTCCACATCAGGTGGACACGAAAGAGAGAAAGGCTCGTAGGTTTGAGTATGGCCTGAAACCCTGGCTCTACAGTAGGATTTCGGTGTTTTAGAGTGCTTCCTACGGGACCATACTGGAAAAGGCAATAATAGCTGAAGGTGGTGGTGAGGCGTTGTCTCAGTACCACAAGGAAAGGAAGAATAAAAATAAGAGTGTGGGAGGAAATAAGGCAGAGGTTGCCAGCGGTAGTGGCACTATGCCAAAGAGGAAGAGCTTTAACCATGGGAATACTGGGGTGAAACAAGGAGATCCTAAGCGTAGAATGGAGGCATGCAAGACATGCGGAAAGACTCATTTGGGAGTCTGTTTAAAGGGGAAATCAGTTTGCTACAACTGTGGACAGGAGGGGCATTTATTACCCAACTGTCCTAACCCTAAGAAAAATCATTGGTGTTTTGTTTGTGGATCGTTGGACCACATGGTAAGGAATTGCCCGAAGAAAGGGTTAGAGGGAAATAAGGGTTCTGATAGTGGTAAATCATCGGATGTAGTAGCAGGTATCATTCCAGTCAATGAAATAAATGCTTATGTGTTATTTGACTCGGGTGCTACTTGTTCCTTTATAGCATGTGAATTTGCTAAGCGATTAGGATTAATCCCTAAAAAGTTAGCAATACCTTTAAACGTTAAGGTAGCAAACGAAGAGATAATCCCCATTGAACATATTCATAAGGATTGTTGCGTAGATATTAGAGGCAATAAGTTATCGGTAGATTTGGTACCGATAAGGTTAAAAGATTTCAATGTAATTCTTGGTATGGATTGGTTGTTTAACCATAAGGATATAATAGATTGCCATAGGAAAAGTGTGAACCTTCGGATTTCTAAGAAAACCAAGATAGTGTTCTTCGGTAGTAAATCACCGAGATGCTCTTGTTGTCTAACGATGACACAAGCTAGGAAGATGTTAAGAAAGGGGTGTGTAGGTTATCAGTGCCATGTTGTGGATACCCAAAAAGTGGGAGAATCCTTGGACACCTATAGTTCAAGAGTTTGCGGACGTATTTCTGGAGGAATTACAGGGTATTCCATCGGATAGGGAGGTTGAGTTTGTGATTGATCTGTTACTGGGTACAACACCAGTTTCAAGGGCACCATACCGGATGGCGCCAGTTGAGATGAAGGAGTTAATGGTTCAATTACAAGAACTATTGGACAGGAAGTACATTCAACCGAGTGTGTTTCCTTGGGGAGCACCAATATTATTTGTAAAGAAAAAGGATGGGTGGTTATGACTTTGTATCGACTATCAAGAGTTGAACAAGTTAACGATTAAGAATAAATACCCGTTGCCCAGGATTGATGATCTATTTGATCAGATGAAAGGGGCAAAGTATTTTTCTAAAATAGATTTGTGTACGGGGTATCATCAGTTAAAAGTGAGGAAGGAAGATGTACCTAAGACGACGTTCAAAACTCGTTATGGTCATTACGAGTTTCTGGTGATGTTGTTTGGGTTGACAAATGCGTCAGCCGCATTTATGGATATGATGAACAAAGTGTTCAAATAATATTTGGATAATTTCGTCGTAGTGTTCATTGATGATATTCTAGTCTATTCTAAGACGTCAGAAGATCATGCCGAACATTTAAGGATAGTGTTGGAAACACTACGGAAGGAGAAGTTATATGCAAAATTCACAAAGTGTGAATTTTGGGTTGAACGAGTGCAGTTTCTAGGACAAGTTATTGATAAGGATGGAATTTCCATGGATCCAAAAAAAGTAGAAGCAGTTAATGTGTAGGAGCAACCAAAAACGCCAACTAAGGTTCGGAGTTTTCTGGGGTTAGCGGGATACTATAGAAGGTTCATCCAGGACTTTTCTAAAATAGCTACTCCGTTGACAAATTTGACGAGGAAGTCGGTGAAATATGTGTGGACTGAAAAATGTGAGAACAGTTTTCAGGAGCTAAAGAAGAGGTTAAGTGAGGGGCACCTGTATTGTCTTTGCCTGATGATACAAGGAATTTTGTAGTATATAGCGATGCTTCGCATAGAGGACTGGGTTGCATGCTCATGCAGCATGGCAAGGTTATTGCGTATGCGTCACGTCAATTAAAAGATTATGAGAAGGCCTATCCTACTCATGACCTAGAATTGGCAGCTGTAGTTTTTGCCTTAAAAATATGGAGCCATTATCTATACGGTGAGAAGTGTGAGCTATACAAAGACCATAAAAGTCTGAAATATATCTTCACACAGAAGGAGTTGAATATGAGGTAGAGAAGGTGGTTGGAACTAATAAAAGATTACGATTGTGATATCTTATATCATCCGGGGAAAGCAAATGTAGTAGCCGATGCGCTAAGTAGGAAGGGTAGAGATAAACTGTCAATGTTAACAACTCAGAATGAGTTATTAACAGCGATGGCGAGAATGGAATTAGAAGTTAAATTACCGAGTAAAGCAGAGGAGATGTTATTTTCCATGGAGACTCAATTGACCATAGTGGAACGTGTTAAGGAAGTGCAATTGAGCAACGAGGAATGCGAACATATGAAGAAGATGATAGAAGATGAAGAAAAGACTAAGCATAACGTCAATAAGGAGGGATTACTTCGTTTTGAAAGAAGAATTTGGGCTCCAAATAATTCTGAATTAAAGGAAGAGATAATGAGTGAGGCACATAGTTCGAGGTACTCGATACATCCCGATAGTACGAAGATGTATGAAGACCTTCGTCAGAACTTTTGGTGGCCGAACATGAAAAGGGAGATAGTAGAATATGTTAGTAGGTGCTTAACTTGTCAAAAAGTTTAGGCTGAACAGCAACGACCGAGCGGGTTGTTGCAATCATTAGAAATTCCAGAGTGGAAATGGGAACACATTGTAAGACCCCAAATAATTAATAAATGAAATTTATTTTCCTCTATTATTTTTTTAATTAGTAAGGGTTGATTTGATTAATGTGGTTAGTTATGGGTAAAATGCGCAAATATTTTAAATAAGCAGGTGGTTATAAAATATTTATTTTTGTCGAGAATATTCGTGGAATATTCTTACTGCTTGAGGAATATTAAATGCGACCAGCCGACCTTTGTGTGGGCTCCATAACGGAAAGCGATTGGATGAAGAAAATGACAAATATAAGTTGTTTAAAAATAATTGGCAGTAGTTATTACCGCTAACACCGTTGGAATACTCGGTGGTTAAAACATAATGTATATCGGCGTTGTTCGCACAAGAAGATATTTTGCGCAGTATTGCACCAATTATTGAAGGCACTACTCAATAATGGTTACTGATAATTACTTCGCTCAAGATTTTATTTTATTGATTCAATAATTGTCTGCGTTGATATTTTATATTCTTTGTTGTTTGAATAATTATCATTACACGATATTTTCCATTATCTTAGCAATAATTCATATTATCCTAATAATATTATTAGATAATATTATTGACAATGTCTAGAAATTTCATCTAAGGAGAGGTTTGGTCATCTAATTGCTTGGCCGGCCAGAAGGAGAGATCCTTATTGAAAGCCCCTATCCCTGAGGCTGCACGGTTTATCAATAATGTGATTACGTAATATTATTTATGAATAATTAATTATTGATTTATATGATGAGGAAAATATTGATTTTATGAGGATATAGATGGAGAAAATTTTAATGTGACAATTGTTGAAAATTAATATTTTATCTTTTTCGATAAAATAATTCATTTAAATATATTATTTTAATAATATATTAACGATGATATTTTTACAATGAATGTGGGATATATGAGTATATGAGGAGGAAGAGCATTTTTGTGGCATTAAATATTTAACACATGTTTTGTGTGTTGGTGGACATAATTATTGACCGAAATTTGATTATAGCCTGTAAAATCGTCCGTTTGTGGATTTCGGTCAATTTCTATTTGGAATTTGGAAAAACTTTCTTCTGCAAAGTTGTAGAGAATTGAATTTCCTATAAAATGTCACAAGATTCGAATTTTCTGATAAAAGGGCTATTTATTATGAATTATTAAAGTTCCGAAGTTCCGAAATAATTAATTTTTGGGAGTTTTAGTTAATTATTTTGAGAAAAACGTTTTTTGCAACTAAGTTGGCCTCACATGTGATTCAAATGGGCTGAGATCAGTTGTCTAAGGTGGGCTAAGGAAAATGTGAAAAATATATTAATATTATATTCAATTTTCTACTTTGGTGTTCTAAGCATTTTCCTATAAATAGGGTGCTTAGGTTAGAATTGAAAATCACACCAGAAACTGAAGTTTCTCTCTATTTCTCTCTCGATATATTGAGCGTATTCTTGTGAGTATACTTTGAGTGTTGTTATACGGTGCAAGTTCCCTTCACCACATATCCAGCTTTTTCAATCGGCATCGCTTTGTGAGGTAAGAGATATTATTATTAAAATGATATTATTTCTTTCAATATCATTATGCCGAAGTATTGATCTGGACTTTTAATCAAATTTATAACTTTTATATGCCGAGTTACTATTCACGTATATCGGCCTTATTCACGATATCTGACCTTTATTCATGAATACAGCACTATTCACAGAAAAATAAAATTTTTCCTTTTCGTCCAAAATATCTATTGTGGATACTAGCTTTGATTGTATCCATGTTTTGATCATTCTTGAATTTTACACCACTATGATTATTTATGAGGTATTTTTGGACATGAAATAGCTGAAATACGAATCCTTAATACTTGTTCTTTTGTTTCACTGGATTCGTTTTCTTTAAAATATTTTTCATCATCCTCAGTCCTAAATGATGATATTACTGAATATCTTTGGCATGTAGTGCAAAGATGAATGATTTCTTGATGAATATCTTTGGGTCGTAGTGCAAAGATGAACAGGTGTTTAGATGAACATGACCGACTGATGAATATCTTTGGCCGGTAGTGCAAAGATGAATATTTGATTCAAGATGAATATTGATTGATGTTACAGGGATAAAATAATGATGATGGACTGTTAAATTCATAGATATTAGTAGATTTCATCCTCTACGTAACTCTTCTATGAATTAATATTTTTCGTCGCGAATATTGCTCTAAAACTTGTTGTTTAATGTATTCTCTCAGATTTTTTCCCTGTTGAAGACTAACGATAATTTGTTGTATATTATCTTAGTCATAATATTCTTTACTGGGCTAGTTGAGCTCACCCTTTTCCTTTTTGTTCCATTTTTCTTCTCAGGAGGCGAGAATGTAGCGAGTACTAGTCGGGGTATGGAATGAAGGTTCTAGAGAGAGTTGTTTAGTAGTCCTCACCATTTTTGTAAAATAATGTATCAATAAATGTGATGAGGATTTATTTGGGTATAGATATTGTCTAGAAGATAATATTTGTATTCAAACTCACAGTTTTACTGTTGTAATAATAAAGTTGTAGTTATTTCTGTACCATGTATTAACAACTCAGAATGGGTGATGTATACCTATTTTGGGGGCGTCACACACATCACAATGGACTTTGTGGTAGGACTTCCAACAACAAGGAAAGGATACGACGCTATTTGGGTGATAGTGGATCGATTAACAAAATTGTCTCATTTTTTACCAATAGGAGTTAGGTATAATCTAGAACAATTAGCTAAGCTTTATGTCAAGGAAATTATTTCAAGACATGGAGTACCTGTTTCGATTGTGTCAGATCGTGATCCGCGATTCACATCAAACTTTTGGAGAAGTTTGTAAGAGCAAATGGGAACACAATTGAGATTGAGTACGGCGTATCATCCTCAGACGGATGGACAAAATGAACGGACAATTCAAACGCTTTAAGATATGTTAAGGATGAGCTCAACTAGCCTAGTAAAGAATATTATGACTAAGATAAAGAACAACAATTTATCGTTAGCCTTCAACAAATCAGATAAAATATAATGGACAACCAGTTTTAGATCAATATTCGCAGCGGAAATAACAATTCATTAGGAGAGTTAAGTAGAGAATGAAATCTACTATCATCTATGAATTTAAAAGTCCGCCATCAATATTTTATCCCTGTAACATCAATCAATATATATCTTGAATCAAATATTCATCTTTGCACTACGGGCCAAAGATATTCATTTGTATTACTACCGGGTCATGTTCATCTTAACACTGCTCATCTTCTTCAGACTACGCCAAAGATATTCATCAGGCAATCAATCATCTTTGCACTGCAGGCCAAATATATTCATCAAGTATCACCATTAAAGACTGAGGATGATGAAAAATATTTTAGAGAACGAATCCAGTGAGACAAAATGACAAAGATTAGAGATTCATACTTTAGATAATTCAAGTTTAGAAATACTCCATAATGGAGTAAAATTCAAGAATTAAGATCAAAACATGGATTCAATTTCAAGAATAAGGGTCACAATAGATAGCTTGGAAGAAGAAAAAAAACTATTTTTTTCTCTTGAATAAATACTCATGAATAAGAGATGCAGTGAACAAAGACCAAGTGAATGATTACTGTGAATAAGACCGTGAACGATGTCGTGAGAACAAGACTGGTCATGAAAAAGTTCTAAATTTGATTAAAAAGTTCAGACCAATATTCCTAAGAAATGATATTAGATGAAGTAAAATTTCTAATCATTTCAGGAATTGTTGAAGCAATACTTACCATAGTAAGTTCAAATTTAGGAATACGAGATGAAATAATATTACTCATGTAATATGGAGTATGAAAGAAAATAATATTTCTCACGAGTATTGCAATAAAATAATATCCTTTACCTTGGTAGAAGATGGATTTGACTGGAATATCGGATATTATTCTGGGAAAATCTTGCAGAAAAACTACGCTCAAAGTATTCTTATACTCAAGAAAAATACTCACAATACTATAGAATAAGAATTTCTGATTATGAAGGTGTGATTGAGGAAGGAGGGATTACCCCCTATTTATAGCAACGGAGGAAGAAGAAAAAAATAGATAGCGCCCAACAATTCTCCTTTTCTCTTTTTTACCTAACATCACGCTAGATATCATTCTCACATTTTCATAAGGGTGGGGGCCACCTTGAAAACAAACTTAAGGTAAAAACCCACCAACCATTTCCACCAATCAATGGCCTTTATTCTTCATAATTGAGAGCCCACAAATTAGAAAACACCACATTCTGCAAGCAATTTTCTCCATATTCCTGCATACCTAACTAATGCCTAACTTTCCCTTCCTTTTAATTGGCTAAAGGCCCACACATAGGAAAATTCTCTTGCAGACAAATTCTCCACCAATTAACCAAGTGGTCCCCTAGGAGAAATTATGTTATCAGCACATGGTTTTGAACCAAATAATGCATGCACTACACCGATTTTTGAAAAATAAAAGAAAGCAAGCCAAGCTTCTCACCTCCTAACATCTTCACGTGTTTATATATATATATATATATATATATATATCATAATAATATTATTATTTAACAATTATAATATATTATAATAATATATATCAATGAATATTTTATCAGAGAAAATAATTGCCAAACTTTCAACAAATAATTCATACTAAAATTCCTTTATTTATATCCACATAAAATAAATATTTCCTTATTATATAAATCAATAAATAATTATTCACAAATAATATTACGAATCACAATAATGACAACCAGTTTGTTCTTAGGAAAGAGGGGCTTTCCGATAAGGATTTCTCTCTCTTCGTAGCCTTGAATTAGGTGACCAAACCTCTCTCGATGAGAACTTTATAGACATCGCCAATAATGCTATCTAATAATATTATTCAAATAATATGAATTATTGATCCGATAATGGAAAATATCATGCAAGAATAATTATTGAAACAACAATAATATAAAATATCAACGCAAAGAATTATTGAATCAATAAAATAAAATATTGAAAGCGAGAATTATCGTAAATAATTATTAGAGTAAAGCCTTTCACGTAAGAATCAATAATTCAACAATACTTGTGCAATACCGCAGTGCTATTGTGAAACCACGCCAGACATCGTATTTTAACCACCGAGATAATCCAACAAAGTTAATTCGGTAACAATTACTGTTATTATTTATAAAAAAACTCAAACTTGTCGTTTTCTTCATCCGACAGTTATTCGTTATGGGGCCCACAAATAGCTGCTCCGTCGTACAAATATTCCCCGACAATAAGAATATTTCACGACCAAACGAATATTCCCTGACAACAATGAATATTTTATATCCACTTGCTTATTTTGAAAATTTTGCACATTTCACCCATAACCAAAGTATTATATCAATTTAACTCCTTATTATTTCAAGATAATGAATAGAGAAATTCAATTTTATTTATAATAAGTTGGGGTCTTACAGTTATCTCTGAAAGATAATTCTGCCCTCCTAAAATGTTAGTAACAGGTATGCAGAAAATTTTTAGTGTGTACAGATGCCCCTCTTTATCATATTCATGTAATGCAATGGCATGGATAGGATAAAAAATACTAGACACTTGAAATGCAACAAGATGATCATGATGCAGTGTACATCAACATGATGAAAATGTATGTGGTTTGTTGGATTATTCTCCAACATGGTGGGATGATTGTCGGCTCCCCTTGACTTCTACCTGGATTGACAGTTGTTACTGACAACCCTGAACTGTCTTGGACATGTAATCCAATGCTCTCCGAAGCTTCCAGGATGTTGACGTTGGGGTTCTCACCAAAGTCCTTAATCTTTGATACAGACTTCATACTGAAGATGCATCTCTCATGTACAAGAGACTCTGTGGGGATAGAGCTTTGTCTGTTAAGGATGTGTATAAAATATTCCATCATCGGTTCTTCGCGATGAGGATGTTCTTTCCTGGTTCGTACCGTCAGGTCTTTCCGCTGCTCTGTTGGAGTTACTGCCAACAATCGGTGTTGTCAAAGTTGCCTGACCTTCATTGACATGTGCATCAACGGATGAAATCCCTGCTGAGGATAATGTCAAGGTTGCTTGACCTTCATTGACGTGTACATCAACGGATGAATTGTATGAAAACCCGATGGGGAAAAGGTTTTAGGGCTACGACCCTAAATTTATGGCATCGGACCTTCGTGAGGTATTGCCGAATGTAGTTTGCAACAACTGAGATCATTGGTATAGTGTACCCTGTGTTTGGGTGAATTTCAATGAGTGATATATAAAGCCACAACTTGATCCGTGAGAACAAGGATTTCAGGCTATTCTGCTCAATCGCGTAGCATTTTTATTCTTGATTTGGCCTTTTCAGCTTGTGAGAACTCATTTGCAACTCGAACTGGACCGAGCCGGAGGGGTGGGCCCTACCCAGGGGAGTCACAAGTACACCTATGGCAGTCGCAGGTACACCTGCGGCCAGCGATGGGTGGCTTTTAAGGCTGCAGGTTGCCTTCTCAAGTCATTTCACGTTGCGCCGTAAAGGAAATCCGAGAGCTCTTCTTCAGATTTGCTGAGTTCGGGCGTCTTTCTACAAATTCTGTCATCGTACAAGTGTTCTACACTGTCCTGGTAATGTATACATGTCTTTTTTTCCAGTTTTTATCCGTTGGAAAATGACTTATGATATAAAATGCTTCTAAACACCTAGTAGTGAATATGCATGCTCATATGATGTGATAAAAAATATTCAACATAACAAATGTTAGTATTAAACCGTGCTGAACATAATGATGTAAAAATTTTAACTTTTGAAACAGTCAAATTGGCACCTTTTTTCTGCTATTTCTTATCCTATTTGAGGACAAATGAGCTAAAGTGAAAAAGCAAAGTAATCCTGGTAATTAGGCTACCCTTACAGATTTTTACTTTGATGTATTAATGCATGTTGGATGTTTATGATTTTGGTAGGTGTACTACTGAATGGCCACCTAGTCATGCCTATGTGCATATGGATAGTCCAATTTACAAAGGAGACTATGACAAAATTTTCCAAAATGTAGGCATTGGGTAGTCATGCATTTTTAAAACTACTATAGGCATATGTTAAAGTAATGCATACATGTATGTAGTCATAAAATGCATTTGAAAAAGCTCCAGGTTAGAATTTACCACACCCTTTCTGAGGTAATTTGGAGACTTGTTGTCCAAATATATGGATCCGGATCAGCCGAGTAGTTCTCGCATGACCACTCCAGGTGTGCGGAGGAGGGCTTCTGAAGTGCCTCAACCCCGTTTAGTCAGACAACCTCGTCGTTTTCCAGAGGTGGTGATACGTCATGTCCGGGTTGATGTGCCGGACGTTGAGGATGAGGAGGAGGATGTTTCGGTTGTAGACCCTGCTCCTGCTGGACATGTTCCCCGTAGGGATTTCCCAGGCATTCAGGTGTCGATCTTAGAGCTTCTGGGTGATTTAAGTAGACACCCCTCAGTTTACTTGTATGCAAATGAGGTACAAGCTGGATTTTGATCTTCCTTTTTTCCAATTGATGAGGAGTAAAGGTTTCTGATGTTGATCTGCTTTGTAATGCAGGTTCCTGACTTCACACAACCTAGAGGGAACTGGTTCAGCATTCACTCCACATACCAGGCTCTGCATCCTGATTATAGAGCGATTGTGCATGGCTGGGGCTTCGGAGCATTCTTTTCCATCCTTCCCTGTCGTTATCCCTAGGGTTACCTTAGGGCATTGTCTAAGCGCTGGTTTCACCAGACTCAGTCTCTCCACTTGTTGGATTATGAGGTGATGATGACGCCGATGGATTGGCGATTTATCACAGGGATGGAGTTTGGAGGGGTGTCAGTGCCATGTACGACAGATATTATCCCGACCGCCATCAGATCCTTGCTAGGAATCCTGACTGAGGTGCTCAAGGGTAGGACCATTCGTACAGGTCCATTGAGCGTAGATGCTATAAGCGAAATGTTGAGTGAGCCCATACCCGATGATGTGAGGGTCAGGGATCACATTCTTTAGCGATTATTCCTGATGATCTTTAGGGGCTGCTTCATAGCTGATAACTCTTCTACGGTGTTATTCACTTTGGTGAGCGCCACACGACATATGGACAGTATCGGAGAGTATGACTGGGGCTCCTACACCTTCGCCTATTTCCTTAGGGGTATGCGCATGCGTTTACAGGGCTTGACGGAAGCTTGGCTAGGATTTTACCCATTTTTGTTGGTGAGTATTTCTCTTGTGATTTCCCATGTACAGGTTAAGAGTGTTGACTGACAGCAGATGTTTGCCTTTGTATTAGCAGTTCTGGGCCTATGAGAGGCTCCCATATTTGCATCATGTGAGTGTGCTAGGCTTGGAGACCTATCCACGAGGATGGCGATGGCATTATTCCATACTGGCGGAGGTCCCTGTAGCTGAGGGTTTCACTCATTATTGCCTATAGATGGAGTTATTGACAGCTAATGCCATTACTTGGATTCCCTATTCTGGGGAGCACTTGGCCATTGGTTTTAAGGATGGATACCCGACTAGTGTGAGTACGTGATTTCTACCCGTAGGATTCCTATCTTTACAGATGGAGGATGAGAGCTCTATTTAGGAGAGCGCGCTATTAGGAGCACCACAGGAGAGATTCGTATACCGATCTTGCCTCCTGCCAGGCATTATTGGCCTGTTTCACAGTCATCCGTCATTGATATCCCCTTGATGGGTGTTAACAGTTTTACACTGTCAGAGGGTCCACATACCCAGACTATGTTCCAATATTGGTGGTCCCCTCATACCATCGGAGCCCAGACCCGCGCCATGCAGTTTATGGGGGATATAGTTCCTGGATCAGTGATGATGATGAATTGGATTGCCTTTGTCAGAGATCCAACTCATTTGACACAGATTGACATTTTGTCTCGACAGTTGGACCGGGCACATTTCTTTATCCGACACTTGGGCAGAGATCTGGCAGAGGCAGATACATTTGATCCTTCAAGCTCAGGAGTTGGTCCCTCAGATGACCGATATGGTTTTACTAGTGCAGATCCTCCATTGTATAGGCCTGACATCCCCGTTAATGGAGATCCAGTGACTAAAGAGGAGTTACATTAGGTGGATAGGATAGATGATGTAGACATTGATACCATTATCTTCTTCTGATGAATATTCTTGTTATATCTTTTGATAGGCCTCTGTTTGATACTAAGTGGTTGTGCCCCATTCTCGCTATATCTTTTGATAGGCCTCTATTAGTAGTTGGGCTTCTGTGCCCCATTTCCCTGTATTTTTAGTTGTATAGAGATGTATTAGATGATGATGTACTTAGGAATGTATTTACTATTATTCCCTTCATCATATTGCCATCTATTGTTCATTTTGCATGTATTATGTTATGCATATATATGTATGTCCAGAGATATTTAGCATTGACCCCTTGATGGTCTTATGACACGGCCCATACAGATGTCTTCTTCGACAGTTAGCCGTATTGATCATACCCCACCAGTATTGGTGGCATCCCTTCTTAGAGCATGGTATGATAGTATGTCACCTTCAGACATGGTGACTGTAGATCAGCTACAAAACATTCTATGACTTTACTGATGTTTTAGGTTCCCGTAGGCTTTGTAAAGGGTATGCTGGAGCACTGGATACCGAAGAGGTAGGTTTTTTGGTTTGGTATCCATGAGTTAACTCCTACCTTAGATGAGTATGCACGGTTGACGGCGCTGCCACTGGACAGACCTTCCGCGCGGATGGCTATCGGCGACATGAGCCGACAGTTTATAACCCTCACCGGGCTGAGGCGTAGAGTTATGCAGGATGAGATCACATCCGGCCACGTGATATCCTAGTGTTTTCTGATGGACAGATTTGGCTCAGAGGATAGTTATACACGGTACTTCAAAGATTTTACCATGCCGGAGGATCATTGGCATTTAGCTAAAGTAGACGTACTGCTAATGTGCGTATTGTCATATGTATACATGCCACGGTACATGAATGAGCTGGACATTGGCATCATTATGGCAGTGAGAGCTCTCAGGGAGGGTCACACCATCGTGCCTATGATCGTAGCAGAGACACTGAGATCAGCTACATTTTGCAGTACCTACCCTGCAGGGGTATTCACGGGTAGTTCGGTCATGTTGTACGTGTGGTTTATGTCATACCTGAGACTGATTGGCACATTCCAACGACATGGGTATTGTTTTACCTATGAGATAGCCATGTCGTACTCCTTTTAGCCTGCAGAGTGTACAGATCCTACATCTTGGTCCGTTTTCCTGGCAGGGATAGGAGATCCATTTGACATCTTGGCATGTATAGGGCTCAGTTCACCCTACAACTTCATTACTCATTCTCCTGGCATGGATTATCTACCTCTGGCTGGATTGAGGGGTATGACTACTTACCAACCACTGGCTGTGATGTGTCAGTTTGACCAGTTCTAGGATTTCCATCCTTTTAAGGGGGCTTTGAGTCAGCGTTTAACCTCCTGCCACTTGTTAGTAGAGGACATATCTAGGGTGTATGCCTGTTGGGATCAGCGTGAGCTAGCTGTATTTTCTATTAGCCATTCGGGTTGTTCGACAGAGTATTCAGCATGGTTGCAGAAAGAGACATCATCGGCTGCGGTAGTATCCACATCGCTGGGGATTGATTCTGATGATGAGGAGCCTATAGAGGGCATTGATCTTCCCACCGAGGATGAGCTATTCACTAGGTTGCCAGCAGCTCTTATAGATTCTCCTAGTACGAGTGCTACTGTGATCCATCATTCAGCATAGTATTTAAAGCAGAGTCTTCATCTGATGACCTTTGAGAGAGATCAAGCTAGGGCCTTAATGTTGACAGCTCTTGATGGGAGAGACGCCGCTCTATTGGAGAGAAGGGAGGTTGTAGCTCATAGAGACACCACTATTACTGAGCGGGATGAGGCTAGATCATCCATAGATGCATTGATTGTTGAGCGAGATGCTGCTATATCTGCCTGGGATGTGGCTATTACAGATAGTACTTTAGTGAGATCCCTTATTACTGGCATGCTTGCCGATATGAATGCATATATTGATAAGCATCATGCCACCATGTAGTTGGTTGCGGATCTGTTAACTCGTGTAGATACCCTTGGGCAGGAGCTTGCAGTGTTGCCTCCTTCTTCGGAGAGAGATGCCATGTTGGACTTGATAATTCGTATATCCACGGGATTGTAGATAGACTTGTATTTTCCTGCACAGACTAGCTTAGCAATTTTTTCATGTAAAGTTCATATTGTATATATCAAACAACATTATATATGGCAGGGAAATATATTTTGATACACTTCCCTTTTAGTTATGCTTGGATACTTGCTTGATATTTTGCCTGCTTCTTCAGGGCTTGTAATCTTGATGTATTCTAAACTCATCCTTGATGGATAGACATTGAGATCTCCCAGGATCTTTCAGAATGGATCATTGATCTGTGTGTATCCCTACCTTCTTTGGTGTCTTGGGACTAGTTTCTGTATGTAGATGTGGAGTGGAATGTGGCTTTTTCTCTCTGAGATTGATCGCACCATAGATGGTCGCCAGTACTCCTATTTAAGAGGAGCCCAGTTAGTTCCATCTCTTATGGGTTGGTGTTGCTCTTAGAGGAATCAACCACAACTTAGATGGTCCCCAACTCTCCCATTTATGGGGAGGCTAGGTAGTTCCATCCCTTTGGTCTGGAGCCGATGAAATGTGGTGGATTGAAGTTTTATTCCAGTACCGTGTGACAAGTATTTGTGTTTTGGTAGAGGTAAGACCGAACCATAAATGGCTTCCTATGTGCTCCTATTGAAGAGGAGATCAGGTCTGCGTAGTTCTAACCTGGTGTAAAGGTTCAACGCTTAATGGTGTAGGGGTATAAAGAGGTGTAGAAATGTTTTTGTTGTTTTTGTTTTTGTAGAGAAGAGTGTAAAAATGTTTTTATTATTTTTTTATTGCGACCGGGCCATATAAAATGGTTGCCTACGTACTCCCAGGTATCGGGGAGATCAGGTCGATGTAGTTCGCCCTATGTTCAGGACGATTTGCAGTCGAATAAGTTTGATCTCATGTTCAGGATAAACTGCATATGGAAAAGTTTGATCCCATGTTTAGGACAAACTGCAAGTGTGAAAAGTCTTATCCATAGTGGGACAAAACTGCAGGTGTTAAAGGTTCAATCCCTGGTGGGATAACCAAAATTGTATGAAATGAAGTTGAGTGAAAGATCTAATGATCTGAAAACCAGGCTGCTGGCTTAAAGAGTGTGTTTCCCTGATGGAGAAAATGGGTATGAAGAAAAGGTTGTGTAGTAAGGGTTACAAAACCTTAAATGACTGGGGATCTGGTGATCCAAAACTAGAATTTTTGCCTGATGGTAACTTCAGACATAATACCATTTCATGGTGTCTGAGTTGATAAGATGTGGAAATTCGTCTCCATCCATTTCCTGTGATCTGAGAGCACCTCCTGTCAATACCTCCTTGACAATAAACGAGCCTTCCCAGTTTGGAGCGTATTTTCTCTTCAATGATCTTGATTGTCAATGATATTCTTTAAAACCAAGTCATGTTAATTAAATTGTCGTAGCCGGACTTTTCTATTGTAGGATCTAGCGATCCTTTGTTGGTATAATTAACCATAGAAGATAACATCACTTTGCCTTTCGTCTATTAGAGACAATTGGTGATATCTGTCTTGTAACCATTGGTCTTCATCTAGCTGAGCGTCAATCAACACTCTGAGGGATTCCATTTCCACTTCTATGGGGAGCACGGCTTCCATCCCATAGGTCAATGAGTAGGGGGTTGCCCTAGTGGAAGTACGCATTGAAGTTCTGTAGGCTAATAGAGTCAGAGGAAAGAGGTCAGGCCATCCTTTATGATTGGCAGACATTTTTTGCATGATCTTCTTGATGTTCTTATTAGTCGCTTCAATAGCACCATTCATCTTTGGACGGTAGATGACAGAGTTAAGGTGTTTGATGTGGAATTTACTACACAACTCCTCCATCATTTTGTTGTTGAGGTTTTTGGCATTGTCCGACACAATCACCTCTGGTTGTCCATATCGACAAATGACATTGTTTTTTATGAAAGCAATGGTGACTTCTTTGGTAACCCTGGGGAAGGAGACTGCTTTTACCCATTTGGTGAAGTAGTCGATCATGGTAAAGATAAACCGATGCCCATTACTGGCTTTGGGCTCGATAGGTGAGGTGACTAGTTGATTCACAATTCCTTGTCCTTTAATGGACTTTTGCGTCACGCAGACGATGTCAAATTACTGTAGGCTCAACTGCCATCTAGACAGCCGACAATTCATTATGGGTTTACTAAAAATGTAACGCCCCCAAATTCAAGTACTTCAAACCCGAACTCGGTGTTTTACGATACCATTTCTATGAGCAAAAATAATACTAATAATAATAACAATAATATAAATATCAAACTTAATTTACATATATCAGAGTCTAATCCCAAGTACGCAACCTTTACTACATTCATTTCAATATATGATAATAATAAATATCATTGTTTTAATAAAGTCATATTATTACATAGAATACCATAACACTTATTCTGTTTGCTTTCCTTTTTCCTTGTTCTTGTCCGAACCTTCTGGTTGTTCACATTTAGCTGAAAACATTTAAATTAAGCAAGGATGAGCATTTGATTGCTCAGCAATTAATAGCAACAATAAATATTAGCTGAAAGAATTAAATGTTTTCTTTGAATGACACTTCTATAACGAATCAACAGTTGTGAAGTAAGCTGAACCAATAATAACAACATATCAAATCTATATCAAAATTTTGAAACTACGTACTGACTATAAATGAGTATTAGTCAACAGACTATGAACATTGTTTTTAATTTTCGCTAAGGTTTAGCAGAACTTCATCCGCAAACCATCATAACTTATGGGCGCGAGGGTGATCATCCCAATGTGCCCTGTATTGATCAATACTACATGTAAGAACGATATTATCGTTCATTCTCTCCACCTTAGGTGCACAAAAGTGTTCCCATGTTCGGGATGTTCATACTTAGTCTGGAATCCGAACTAAAATAATCTGGTTGAATACAATAAAGTTCTATCATGTTTAACGATATTTCTAAATCTGTGTCTAGCTGGGTCAAATAGCTTAGAGAGCTTTTAATTAATGTATACATACCGTAAATCAATAGGTATGTATCAACATGTGATTAAATACAATGATTATCCAAGTGAGGACACTTGTATAACCATATTTAGAAATCAACGAACATAATAAATATCTGAATTATACAATAATACTTTGTTGATAAATAATGATCAGATAATTTAAGAACTTGTATGAATACAAAGATTGGATACATAATCGATAACAATAGAGTTAATAATCTGGCATAATGATAATATAATTCTGAAACTTTCTTACTCATGTCCATTGCATAAAGTAAATGCAAAGTTAGGATACTTGCACAATGTAAAGGATAGTTCAGATACTTGTCTGAGCTGCTGCTTACTATTACACAACTTAGTTTATCTTTTATACCAAAATCTATCATTAATAAGCTCATTTTACCGATTAGAATAACATATCGTAACATATAATACTGCTTATTGCAGTCAGCACATAACCTAATCACATTGTCACACATGTTTAACAGTCATTGGATCACAAACAAACACGTAGCTAGTCTAGTTATCTAAGTCCAGATCAATTTCTAAAACATTTCGGTGTACCGACAGCTTTATCGGATAATTATCGAGTTTAAAACTCTATCCTATATCCTTAATATTATTTTGGATAATTTAAATATCAGTCATATTATTTTTCATAGCCTTATAATAATTTTTAAATAATTATTATAATTTATCATGATTTTTCAAACACTAGAATCATTATTAAATAATTTAAATATTAAATAATTCTATTATCATTAATATTTAATTAATATTAAATTATTAATGAAACCATTGCTAAAATATTAAAGTTATTTATAATAACTTAGAATATTTTAAAGTATTAATATTACCCTTAAATGATTTTTAAAACATTCAAAATTATTTGTAAATAATTACCATTAATATTTAAATATTAATGCATTACTTATCAAAATATTAAAAGTTATTAATTGTAACTTAAAAATATTTTTAATTCGATTATATCTCTTTTAAATGATTTTTAAATTAATAAAATCATTTTTAAAATATTTATTTAATATAATTATTAAATAAATCAAATATCATTTAATATGAAATTTACCTTTAAATATTGAAAGTTATATTTTATAACTTAAAATATTCTTAAACTCTTTATTTTCATTTAAAATGATTTTTCTAATATTAAAATCATTTTTACACTAATTTATTTAATATAAATATTAAATAAATCTAATATTAAAATATTAATATTTTTCATGACAAAATATCAAAAGATATATTTTATAACTTAAAATATTTTTATAACCTTTAAATCATTTTTATATGATTTTTAAATCATTAATTCTATTTTTTGTAATTTATTTAATACTTTTATTAAATAACTTAAATATCATTAATATTAATTTATTAATGAAATTTCATCACAAAATATTAAAAGTCATTAAAAATAACTTAAAATATTTTCTTATACCATAATATAATTTTAAATGATTTTTCAAGTATTAAAATCATTTTTAAATAATTTATTTAATATAAATATTAAATAAATTAAATGCCTTTAATATTCTAAAAATATTAAATATTTATGAAATATATTCAATATTATTAAAAACTAATTTTTAGGCTTTAAAATAACTTTTAGTAATTTATTATTTATTTTTAGTAACTTAAAACTAATTTTCTCTAATTATTAAATAAAATAATAATTTTCAGAAATTAAGTGTCGCTAAAGACTGCCTATAGCGACATAACCGTCGCTATAGGTGTTCTTCATGTTCTTGGCCAAACCCAGAAATTCATAGCCAGTGATCGAGTTTCATACTTTGACCAAGCATAAATCATTGTGTAATATGTTTCTGGGCTAGTGATCGATTAGATATTGTAGTACTCATGTAATATTACAAGTTCATAAAATTTTTAGGTCAGTTCCTAACACATGATCAAGATCTACGCTCGAAAAACACATGGAGACAATCGTTCTTCAATTTCTGGTTTTCCGAATTGAAGAACGCTTAAACGCTACCACTTTTAGGCTTCCACAACTTGCAATCCTTGCATTGTTTTAGTGATTTAAGAGTTCTAGTGTGTAGACAACATGCAAGACAACAGATCTATTACATAAAACAAGTCTAACAACATCACATCAAGCAGATCCATGCCCGCACAAAGCATGTCAGAATCAGGTGCTTTCATAGGTTTTCCGGGTTACCCGTAAAACCGCTTCGTCTTCGACCACGCCACTTTTTTACCACTACACTACATTAAATCTACACGTTATTTAGATGATCTAAAAGCTTTAAATTGTAGTCCATATACCATATTACGATTCTATTACAACAACAACAACAAAACAACAACAACAAACAGCAGCCCGATAAAGGCTCGCAAAAATCTTGTTAGAAAAACGGCTTATGAAGAAATCTGGGTTTTCCATATTTGAGACAAAACAGCTGGTCAACTCTACTTTGACCAGCAATATCTTTTATTATATACATGATCTAAGTGTTCTAGAGGCATAATCATATAGCCTACATGTCAGTCTACAAATGGAATACAATAACATGGCTAAACTCCTTACCAGAAGCAAGATCTAGAGCCTACAAAATGTTGTCAGACTTCTAAAAAAAATTCTAGGTTACCCAGATTTGCAAGGTCATGTTCGGTCAACAACCTTTGACCATGAATAACTTACAATATAAACCAGATCTGACCTTGATTCGAGTTCCAGATCAAAGACCTCATAGCATACTACAAGATCAAACACTTAAACAATAAGAACACATAACCTATTGAGATCTATGGGACCTGACATTCATTGTCAGACCCTCATTTTCAAAAATTTCCATATTTGGAAAATCATCAAATCCGAGCCTCTAGATGTTATGGATCTAACATCTAGCAACCCAGATCATTGATTAAAACCTCATACAACATATTACAACATAAAAACACCAGATCTAACACAACATACATGATTAAAATTTTGGCTTAGGGTTATACCTTTCTATGAACAAAATCTTAAATTTGGCTTCTTGATCTGTTATGGGTGATCTAGGAGCTTGATGTGGGACTAAAATACTAATGAATTTCGAAGGGTTAGAGAGAGAGAGAGAGACTTGGTTGGGTGTTTGGAGAGAAATGAGGCAAAATATGAAACTTTTCTCTTTCATAATCTATATATGCAATGTATTTGGATGATTTACTTGGCTGATTTGCAAAGATTCTGGCACATGGGCATATCTAGGGTTGGTGACTTGCCAAGATTTGGCAAGATTTTGTTAGCAATAATTCAAGAATGGGATAAAAAGGGTATAGTGGTCATTTTCCTAGTAATTTTAATGGTATTCTTGTCCATAGTACTTGAATCTAGGGTTTAATCACTAGATTTTAAACCTTAAGGTTTTTCAAATAATTTCTAGGGTTTGAAAAATTAAGTTTAAAGTTTAATAAAATTTTAATTAGAACACACTAATTAAAATTAGGGTTTTTAATATTAAGTTGGGGTTTTTAAATAATTAGGGTTTTTTAATATTACTAGGGTTCCTAAATTAATATTACAATTTACTAAAATAATAATTAGGGTTTTTAACTTAGCAATTAGGGTTCCTAATTAGCAAATTAGGGTTTCTAATTTAATAATTAGGGTTTTATAAGTAATTAATAGGGTTTCCCTAATTATCATAAAAGTCCATAATACGCAACATAATTCATATAACACAATTTCTGACCGGTCTTAAACTCCAGTTTTGAGTTTCCAATTATGGTTTATGACAGTAATACTAGGGTTTGTCATGATACACCATAATTGACTAACCATTATCAGTCTACACGTATACTGTATATATTTATAGGATTGAAAAATAATATTATATTTAATATAATATTGTTATTCTCATTCATTGATCAAAATCCGTAAATAAAGTTTGAATTCCATATCCGATATATCTTTCAAATTAAATACAATAATTAATTAAATGAAAATAATTAACTTAATTAATTTGAATAAATTCATATAATAAAATAGTATATATAATAATTCCAAGAATTATTTCATATATTATTTAAATAATATATGACCATATTTTTCATGGAAAACTAAATACTAAAATCATTTCTACTACAAAATTAATTACTATAAGAATATAATTTATAATGATTAATAATTCTAAAAAAATTATTTATAATTATTCAGGAAATAAATAAATTTTCATTTATCACAAATATACATACACATTACCTGGCACATATTTCCATCATTAAAATAATAATAATAAAAAATATGCAAAATATCTTATTTATTTATATAGAAAATATCGGGTTATTGCAGAACACGTACTTGAGATGATCCACGAGGGATATGAGATGTGTTGTGTGACCATGGAGGTAATGCTATAACCTCATGGAAGCCCATGCTAAAGCACAACAAGTTTTCTCAATCAGAGTGTACTTGTGTTCACTGCTGCTGAATCTTTTGCTGAGGTAGTAGATAGCTCGCTCTTGGCCTCTATTGTAAGACCCCAACTTTATATAAGTAAAATTGAATTTCCTCTATTCATTATTTTGAAATAGTAAGGTGTTAATTTGATGTAATGTGGTTAGTTATGGGTGAAATATGCAAATTTTACAAAATAAGCAAGTGGTTATAAAATATTCATTGTTGTCAGGGAATATTCGTTTGTTCGTGGAATATTCTTGTTGTCGGGGAATATTCGTACGACGGCACAGACATTTGTGGGCCCCATAACGAAAAACGTTCAGATGAAGAAAACGACAAGTTTGAGTTTTTATAAATAACGACGTAATTGTTACCGTTAACACTGTTGGAATACCCGATGGTTAAAATACGATGTCTGGCGTGGTTGCATTGCGAGAGCACACCAGTATTGCATGCAATTTTTTGAATTATTGATTCTTACATAAGAAGGAACTACTCAATAATTGTTACAGTAATTATTGTTTAATATTTTATTTTATTGATTCAATAATTGCTACGTTGATATTTTATATTATTGTTGTTTCAATAATTGTCACTGCACAGTATTTCCATTATCAGATCAATAATTCATATATTTGAATAATATTGTTAGATAAAATTATAAGCAATGTTTAAGGAAGTTCTATCTCAGGAAATGGGTTTGGTCATCTAATTGCGCGCCAGTAAGGAGAAATCCTTATCGGAAAGCCCCCTCTTTCTTGGGAACGACCTGGTTGTCATGATTGTGATTTTGTAATATTACTTGTGAATAATTAATTATTGATTTATATGATAAGAAAATATTTATTTTATGTGGATATAAATGAAAGAATTAATGCTGAGGTGTTTTATCAGTATTTTGTCAAAATAGGGGTGTTTTATCAGAATTTTGTGGGAATTGAGGTATTAAAAATCATCCGTATGTGGATTTCGGGCATTTTCTGTTTGGAATTTGAAAAAAGTTTCTTCTACAAAGTTGTAGAGAATTAAATTTCTTATGGAATAGACATGAGATTCAAAATTTTCTAATGAAAGGCTATTTATTATGAATTATTAAAGTTTCAAAAATAAATGTTTTTATTAAAAATATGGTGGGCCCCACTTTTGGTTGGTGTGAAATTGGCTGATTTTGGTGGGCCCCACTAAAGGTGTGCTAAAATTTGTTTCAAAAGTGGCGTGCTTGAAAATTTTGATAAATTATTATTTTATTAATTTAGTCTGCTTTGGCGTTCTAGCATTTTCCTATAAATAGGGTGCTTAGTTAGAATTGAAAATCACACCAGAATCTGAAGTTTTCTCTCTCTATAATATCGAGCGTATTTTTTGAGTATTTAGATACTTTGAGAGTTGTTATTCAGTGCAAGTTTCCATCAGCATCATATCAGATATTTCATCCAGAAGTACTGTTCTTTAAGGGATGTTATTTTCTTTGTAAATGATGTTATTTCTTCAATTTTATTATACCGAAATATTGGTATAAATTTTATTGTGAAATTTTTACCTTTTCATATCGAGGTTACTATTCACGTATATGACACTATTCACGAATACGTTACTATTCACGAGTACTGTTCGCGAAGTATGATTTTTCTTGTGGAATTTCTATCTTTTCGTGTTGGGGTTACTATTTACGTATACGGCACTATTCACAGAGAAATAAAATTTCTTTTCTTTGTCCAAGATGTCGATTATGGTTACTATCTTTGATTGTATCCATGTTTTGATCTTTATTTTTGAATTCTGCTCCACAATTGATTATTATGGAGTATCTTTGAACTTGGATAAACCAAGTACGAATCCCTAATCTTTGATCGTTATCTCATCGGATTCATTTTCTTTAAGATATTTTCATCATCCTCATCCTAAATGGTGATATAACCAATATCTTTGATCCGTAGTGCAAAGATGAATGATTACTGATGAATATCTTTGGCGTATATTGCAAAGATGGACGGTGTTGAGATGAACATGACCAACTGATGATACAAATGAATATCTTTGGCCCGTAGTGCAAAGATGAATATTTGATTCAAGATGTATATTGAATGATGTTACAGGGATAAAATATTGATGATGGACTTTTAAAATTCATAGATGATAGTAGATTTCATTCTCTACTTAACTCTTATAATGAATTATTGTTTCGACTACAGTTGTTGATCTAAAACTTGTTGTCTATTATATTCTATCAGATTTGTTTTCCCTGTTGAAGACCAAGGATAATTTGTTATACATTATCTTAGTCATAATATTCTTTACTGGGCTAGTTGAGCTCACCCTTTTCCTTTTTGTTCCATTTTTCTTCTCAGAAGACGAGAATATAGTGGGAACTAGTAGGGTGTGGAGTGATGTTTCAAGGCAGTTGTTTTAGTAGTCCTCATTATTTTGTAAAATAGTGTATCAATAATTATAAAGAGGACTTATTTGAGTGTGGATATTGTCTAGAAGACAATATTTGTATTTAAACTCACAGTATATGTGTTGTCGTATTTTGCACGACAATTGTAATAATAAAGTTGTAGTTATTTTTTGTACCATGTATTTGGTGACATAGAATGGGTTATGTATACCTATTTTGGGAGCATTCACAGTTGGTATCAGAGCTTAGGGATATGGTCTCTGGCGGAGATCGGGGAATAGAACTAGGAGAGGAGAGACGAGTAAATCCTTCACCAATGTGTCCTACCTAAGCTTATTTGTTGGTCGGTCAGAATATAAGGGTATTATGTGGTATGTCATTTTCTTTAATTAACCCTTGTTTTGTGGTAGTATTTGAGAATGGCAGTTGAAAATGTTAACAATAGAGTGAATGAGACTGTGGAGACACCTTTAATCACCAACCAGGAGAACGTGCAACATGACGACAATATTCCTCTTGTAAACAACACTACCGAACAAACGATGAATGATGAGATGTTTAGAAGCTTTTTGTAGTTCATGCAAAATCAGACGAGGGAGACTCGTGTACAAAATATGGGTGGAAATGATAGTAACGCGCAACTTGTCACAGCCAAGAAGTTCAAAGAGTTGGGACCGTCGGAGTTTTTGGGAAACCCGGATCCGATTGAGGCAGAAACTTGGGTTAAGCAAATTACCAAGATATTTGATGTCTTGGGATTCATGGAGGAACAGAAGATTCCATTCACCATCTTTATGTTCCGTGGTAAGGCAGATTACTGGTGGGAATCTGTGAAGCGTACCCAGCCTATCGCACTTAATATGTCTTGGGAAGCGTTCCAAAAATTGTTCAATCACTACTGCAAATAGTAAATAGATAACGCGTAAAAAATGTTGTAGAAGGTCTAACAGAAATGTCGTGGTTAAGGGTGTCATCTATTTGACACCTTTATACAACGTTTTTAAAACGTTGTAGTTTGACACATTACACAACATTTTTTCTTAAAAAATGTTGTATATTTATTTTCCATAAATTCTTGGATGCTTGAAAACGTTGTAGATGATATGATTCCACAACGTTTTCTGGCTTAAAATGTTGTGGTTTGGTACATCAGACAACGTTTAGACTCATTTATACAATGTTTATAAAGTGTCATCTATTTAGACTACTTTATACAATGTTTTTAAAATAATGTAGTTTGACTTTAAAATGTTGTAATACATGATGTTGTAATAGTTGTGGTTCACCTATATTTGAGTTTAAACTAATAACTCCAATGCACAGTATAGAATGCATAATTATATATTAGAAAATGCAGGTTAATCCAATTAAAGCACGAAACTAGATTCCAAAAGTATATATCTTAAAGTTGCTCTTAATCTAAATAACAAAACTAAAATTCCAATCCGCAACATTACATCCAACACAGGTGTGATTTAATAAAACTAACTCGGTGATTTAATAAAACTATCTCTTCTAAGATCCAACAACCTATGTCCCTCCCGCTACCATTGTTTCATCAGCTGGCCCTCTCAAGCTTCACACCAACATCCTCCGAGTAGTCACCATAAACCTACACATTTTAAAAGAAAAAATCCATGAAGCCGTGATTTTAACCACATCAACTTACCAATATCGATCCAGGTATGTAACTGCTATGAGAAACATACCTCCATCAATTTGCCAATATCAAATTTAGGTGCTTTCAGGATCATGACTTTCCTAATTAAGAAATTTTGGAGTGGAAAGATGCTGGAAGTTGCCTTCTCTATCTCCCTGCCAATTGACTCAGGAATGAACTTGTTTACCAACTCCTTGAGATCACAAGAGCTTGCCTGGTTCCTCATAATCTCTACCATCTTGCTTAGATCAACCTGTAATTCCTTGCTTAGATCAACCTTTACCTGCGCTACAAGAAAATTCCGCTTCGTTCAAACAAGTCATTTCCTTCAATCCTAATGCTAACTTTTAAAGTGAAGGGGGGTGAAGGGTAAGGCCTCATCAGAGTAAATTGTTGATCCAGTGTATCTTTTTCTCTTCCTTGTAGTCTGGATTCTCTTTCAGGATAACAAATCCTTCTAGAATGGGGGATAAAGGTATATATATGCACAAACCACTAATTTGTCAATAAAAATGCATATACATCCTGTACAATTAACAAAATTTAATTTGTCAATAAAAATGCATATACATCCTTTAATTTGAGCACACTGACCAAGGAAATGTTGAACCTATAACAGAGAGACAGTTAGAAATTTCATATAGCTAAAGGAATTAGTTGTAGCTTGATTGACTCAATATAATATTACACCTTCAATACGTTTCCGGTTCCATCATATGCACAAGAAAGCAGGGTCATGTCATAGTATTTTCTGATTTTTTTCATTGAATGTCTTTGAGACCTCAGTTGTGGCCTCTATGCTTTCCTGTTTAAGACCTCAGTAAAGAATAACTAAAAAGATTTTGGACATACCATTATAATTGGATCATGCTTCTAATGCTTGTATCAATACTAGCTACTTTTTGATAGGGAAAGCGAGGGAAAGAACAAGAAACAGTGGGTTTTGTTAGGCATTATATTGGTTTTGAGATGGGCATCATGTGTGGCATTAGACCTTCCTTTAAGGTTTTCTGAATATATTGATTCTATGGTACGGTTATTAGAACCTTACCTCAAGATAAATATTGATGGCATTGTAAAGATCATCATGCTTGGGCCGGGAAATTTCAGGTAGAGTTTCAGCGAGAGATACCACCTTATGTACTGGCGTGTTTACATCCCTTGCAACCACTTGAAGATACGAATCCATGAGCTTCCCCACCTTCATAATTGATCTTATAGATTGGCTACGTTCTACAATAGATTGCCTTCTCCATTCCCTCAAGAATTATTCTAACACTGCCCCAATCAAGTTGATGTCATAAAAATGCTGATCCTCAGGAGAGTGTGAAGGTAGCAGCAGGTCATTCAATTTTGCCTCAAACTGAAGGCTACATCTCTTTATAAGTTTTGCCTTTATTACTAGAGACACGCCTAGAAACTTAACCATACTCAAGAGCCTTAGCAAGAATCCAACTGAAACAGATCCTTGGTGTTCTAGAATCATGCTTACAATGCTAACAAGTACTCTCCTCTTTCTATCCAAGGATTCTTCACTTTGAGAATCTGAACTCTCCGGAGGTCTATTCTTTGTAATGTCTGGTAGCCAACAGCAGGAATAAACAGGAAAAGCCTCACCAATAAGTTGTGATGGCAGCATATTTGTTGACCTCATAGTGGTGATTATACATATGAACAGATTTATGTCAAGTTCAGTTATGTCCTCTATCCACCAATCCTTTGGGATGGAGTGGTGATGCTTTTCTGTATACCCTAGTCTGGTACAAGTGTAGGACCATGAGACCTGCACAAACTCCTATTACGATTAGAAACTAAAGGATCAAATATGAGTAAATAATAGTATCTTCCGGTCCAGAAAGAGCTGAAAATGGGAAAAGGGATGCGAAGTTTCTCACCTTTGATGGGGGTACAAGTATTTTTTCAACAATAGAATTGATACACCTTCTGATGATCCCAAAAATTTTTGACCACTCGGACAAACTGATGATTGGGTAATATACCCATGAATTGGATATATTTGGGCTTAATTTATTGTATTCTCAAAGTATTTAGATTTTTTTTACAGTGTTTAGTTGTTATATTGCAGATTTGGGTGCTATAAGAACACTTGGGAGATTTGCGCGCACTAGCTAGTACTAATGACAGTGCCGGGGCGCTGGGTTGGGAAGTCGGTTGACCAGGGTTTGCTCATTGACCATCCGGTTGACTTGATTATTGGAGGCTATTGGAGAGGTTGTTTTGGAAAAGGATTGTGGGACAAATTAAGATGTATATAAGGATTATATCTATTGAAGTAGGGGACTATTCTACACAATTGGAGGTTGATCAAAGATTCAAGAGGAGAATTTTGCAGAATATACTTGGAGTTTTTTCTCTTCTTCTTTATTCTTTCAATTTGTGTAATTCTTTAAGGATAGTTTTTCAAAGATTGATGGTTTTAATTTCTGCTATGAACTAATTTCTTTAATTAAGATTCCAATTGAACCTTTTATGATTATGAATTAATTATTTGATTTATTCCAATTATTTATGTTGAAGTGAATTGTTCATCTTGCCTTGCATTTATTGATTAATTATCTGGCCAATAATTACCTTGTTACTCTAGAAGGAATTGAAAGAGGAATTATAGGGTTAGAACTAGGCATGATGACATGTGACTTAGTTATTTGCACAGTGAATAATTAGGTTTGTGAATAGAATGGAAATATCTGTTCGCCGCATGTAACACATAAGGAATTGGGATTGAAAAGAGTTTAAATCAATTGTTTTGCATAGGAATATAGCAAGATTAATCTGGATTAAATAGAAGGCAATTGATCACTTGGAAAAGGACTTTTGGTACTTGAAAATTCCTGTTAACAATTCAGTAAACATAGTAATTGGGATAATTGGATAATTGATTTATAGTTCATAATTGGGGATATTGAAGTCTTAATCCTTATTTATCTAAATTCAATCCAATCTTAGTTTGGTTTATTTGCTTTCTTTTAGATTAATTTCTTTTAATTGCTTAATTTAATTTTCTTAATTCGAAAAATCACAATTATTGGTTGTTTAAATAAAATTGAATTGATATAGTGCTAGTAGTTGGAATTTATTAATTAGAATTCTCTGTGAGATCGACACTCTATCTTATCACTCTATTACTTGTTAACCGTGTATACTTGCACGTTTTCTTTGATTGTGAAATCAACCAACAAGTTTTTAGCACCGTTGCCGGGGACTTCTTTATTAGTTTTAATTCCATATTAGTTATAATCAATTCGGTCTTAATTTAAACGTTACTTATTTTTCTTCTTGTATTTGCAGGAATTCTTTGCGAGTGTATGTACACTAGATCAAGGGTGAAAAAGGAACTTTTTCCTTATACAGACGATATTGAAAGGAAGTTCCAGAAATTACAGTCGACTAGTGCAGTGTCACCTGTGGAAGAAGAACTGGCAGATCAAGAAATTCATGCGAACATGGCAGGGAACGACTAGAAATCACTTATGGACTATGCCATGCAGAATGTCATGGATATACAGTCGAGTATTAGGAGGCTGGCGATCAATGCAAATAGTTTTGAGATTAAACCGGGAACAATTCAGATGCTACAGAATACATGTCAGTTTGGGGGTAGTTCGATAGATGATCCTAATGAGCACATCTTAAGTTTCTTGGAAGTTTGCGACACCTTCAAATTCAACAATGTATCGGAAGATGCTACAAGGTTGAGGATGTTCTCGTTTACCTTGAAAGATAAAGCACGAAGTTGGCTACACTCTTTGCCTCCTGGCACAATCACCACTTGGGATGACTTAGCTCAAAAATTTCTAGCTAAGTTTTTCCCACCCGCGAAGTCGGCAAAACTACGGAACGATATTCACACCTTCGTACAGTTTGACTATGAATCATTATATGAGGCGTGGGAAAGATTTAAGGATATGCTCCGTAAGTGCCCACACCACAAAATTCCGCAGTGGATTCAATTAGGGATATTTTGTGATGGTTTGCAAGCGTCCACGAGGGCCAGTATTGATGCAGCAGCAGGGGGAGCGATCATGTCTAAGAGTTTTGATGAGGCATATCAGCTGTTAGAGACAATGGCCACCAACAACCATCAGTGGCCCATGACTAGGTCTAACCCTCCAAGAACACTTGGAAAGTTTGACGTAGATGCGATGACAATGATTAATAAAGACAAGTTGGCCGGCCATGATAGCTAAGCAGATGGAAACATGGCGTCCACAATCCACACAGCAGGAAGCAATGGTTTGTGAATTATGTGCTGGGGGTCATGTTATGGATCAATGTGCCATAAATTCTGAATCAGCTCAGTTCGTAGGGAGCTATAATCGATCTACCCAACCTTACCCAAATCAAAACGCATATAATCCGGGTTGGAGAAATCATCCAGGCTTTTCATGGAGTAACAATCAAGCCCAAGCTCAAGCGCCGAGATAACAAAACATATCTGAATTGGGAAAGCAAGTTGGGAAGAAGCCTTGGATAGATTTGTTAAAGCGTCTGAAAAATGAACGAGGCAAATAAGAAAAAATTTTAGCAATTAGAGCTGAATATGCAAAGCCAAAGTGCGTCGATCAAGAATCTGGAAAATCAAGTGGGGCAGATAGCACATGCGCTGAATAACCGACCACTTGGAACACTTCCGAGTGACACAAAGAAAAATTAGGGCAGAGATGAGCATTGTAAGGTCGTAACTCTACGAAGTGGAAAGGATTTGCAAGATACAGTTACGGATAGGGAAAAGAGGGACAACGCAACAAGTGAAACAGAGGAAGTGGTGGACACCTGAAAACGTCAAGATGGGACTTTAGAGCAGAAAGAACCAGAACCAACCATCACAATACCTCCCATACCGTATCCGCAGAGGTTTTAGAAATCCAAGTTGGATAAGCAGTTTTCATGGTTCTTGGATATTTTCAAAAAGCTGCATATCAACATTCCCTTTGCCGAAGCCTTGGAACAAATGCCGAGTTATGCCAAGTTTATGAAGGTGGTTTTGTCAAGAAAAAGGAAATTGGGTGAGTTCGAAACAGTGGCATTCACCGAAGAATGCAGCGCGATCATTCAGAATAAGTTACCACCAAAGCTTAAGGACCCAGGTAGCTTTAATATTCCATGTGAAATTGGAAATCAGTTTTCGGGTCGAGCATTGTGTGATTTGGGGGCCAGTATAAATTTGATGCCATTGTCCGTCTACAGCCCGTTTGGGCTTCAGGCTCCACGACCAACAAATATCAGTTTGCAGTTAGTGGATAGATCGGTTACTTATCCACGAGGTATTGTTGAGGATGTTTTAGTTAAAGTTGATACATTCATCTTCCCTGCGGACTTCTTTATTTTGGATTGTGAAGTGGACAGCGAAATTCCAATAATTCTTGGGCAGCCATTCTTAGCAACAGGTAGAACTTTGATTGATGTGCAAAAAGGTGAATTGACGATGAGAGTTGAAGATCAACAGGTCACCTTTAATGATTTTAAGTCAATGTCTTACCCGAAAGAAAAAGGTGAATGTTTGCGGGTTGATATCATGGAGGAATTGGTTAATCACAAGTTCAGTGGAAATTATTCGGAGGACCCGCTTGAATCCATTTTGTTTGGGATAGACGATTGTGGCATAGAAGAGGACATTGAATATGTCAAATGGCTAGATACATCATAAGTCTTCCGGAAAAGCAATCAATTATTCGACTCCCTTGAGAGGCCCGAAACGGAAGGTAAAAAGTTCAAACCCTCGATAGAAGAGCCACCGGTGTTGGAATTAAAGCCACTACCATCTCATCTGTAGTATGCTTATCTGGGAAAAGACGCTACCCTACCAGTTTTTATTTCGACGGAGTTAACTGACACGCAAAAGGAGAAACTGCTACGGGTCTTGCGAGAGTTCAAAACAGCAATTAGGTGGTCTATAGCGGATATTCGGGGAATTAGTCCATCTTATTGTATGCACAAGATTCTAATGGAAGAGGGGGCAAAACCAACCATTGAGATGCAAAGAAGACTAAACCCCATTATGAAGGATGTCGTGAAAAAGGAGATTATATAGTGGTTGGATGCCGACATTATTTACCCTATCTCGAATATCTCATGGGTAAGTCCTGTACAATGTGTACCAAAGAAAGGGGGTATGACAATGGTGAAGAATGAAGTTAATGAGCTCATCCCTACTATAACTGTTACAGGATGGAGAGTATGCATGGACTACCGCAAGCTGAATAAGGCCACATGCAAGGATCACTTCCCCTTGCCATTCATTGATCAAATGTTGGATAGGCTCAAGGGACATCAGTTCTACTGTCTTTTGGATGGATATTCTGGGTATAATCAAATTGCTATAGCACCGGAGGATCAAGAGAAAACTACATTCACATGCCCCTACGGTACATTTGCATTCCGGCGCATATCTTTTGGGTTATGTAATGCACCGGCAACCTTTCAATGGTGCATGATGGCGATCTTCTCCGATATGGTCGAGCTGAATTTGGAGGTATTTATGGACAATTTTTCTATGTTCGGTGATAGTTTTGATTTATGTTTGAAAAATCTGATTTTAGTGTTGAAGCGATGCGTGGAGACTAATTTGGTTCTTAACTGGAAAAAATGTCACTTTATGGTGAAAGAAGGGATTATTTTGGGACATAAGGTTTCTGCAGCAGGGTTAGAGGTGGATAAAGCGAAGATTGAGACAATTGAGAAATTACCCCCTCCATCATCTGTGAAAGGAATCTGGAGCTTCTTGGGACATGCGGGTTTCTACAGACGCTTCATTAAATATTTTTCCAAGATTTCAAAACCCTTATGTTCCCTGTTGGAGAACGACATGCCTTTCAAGATGGATCAGTCATGTATCGAGGCATTTGAGGTCTTAAAGAAGAAGTTGGTCTCTGCTCCAATTATTGTGGTGCCTGATTGGTCTTTACCGTTCGAATTGATGTGCGACGCCAAATGGCCTACTGCAGCGATTGGAGCGATATTGGGACAACGTCATGACAAGATTTTTCACACAATCTATTACTCCAGCAAGACGTTAACAGATGCCCAGTTGAACTACATAACCACCGAAAAAGAATTACTTGAAGTTATGTTTGCCTTCGACAAATTTAGAGCATATCTGTTTGGGACCAAGGTAATTGTCTACACGGATCATTCTGCTATCAAATATCTGATTGAGAAGAATGACGCTAAACCAAGGTTAATACAGTGGGTGTTGTTACTGCAAGAGTTTGATTTGGAGATTCGGGATAGAAAAGGTACAGAAAATCAAGTGGCTGATCATCTTTCTCGGTTGGAAAATGCAGACGTTCAGCAACAAGACAACATCATGATCAATGAGAAATTTTTGGATGAACAGCTTCTCCACGTAACAACAATATTGCCTTGGTATGCTGATTAATTATTACGTGGTTGCTAAAGTGTTACCCCTGGATTTGAACTCACAGCAACGTAAGAAATTCCTCCACGACATGAAGCAATACTATTGGGACGAACCATTTCTGTTTAAGGCCTGCGCAGATCAAATGATTAAACATTGTGTGCCACATGAAGAGATGGACAACATTCTAGGCCATTGTCACTCTTCAGATTACGGAGGCCATTATTCCGGTGATCGAACAGCGGCCAAAGTGTTACAATCGGGATTTTTCTGGCCTTCGCTATTCAAGGATGTGTATCTCTATGTGCTAAAGTGTGATCGGTGCCAACGCGTAGGTAATATCTCCAAGTGCAATGAAATGTCACTCAACTCAATTTTGGAGGTAGAACTGTTTGACGTATGGGGAATAAATTTTATGGGACCTTTCTCATCTTCATTTAATAATCAATACATTCTATTGGCGGTCGATTATGTTTCCAAATGGGTAGAAGCCGCAGCTTTACCCACGAATGATGCCAACATTGTCCTCTGATTCTTAAAGAAAAACATCTTCACACGATTTGGGACGCCGAGGGCAATAATAAGTGATGAGGGAACTCATTTTTGCAATAAACAGTTCACGAAATTGCTTGTAAAGTACGGGGTTCGTCATAAAATTGCAGCCGCGTATCATCCCCAAACAAATGGTCTAGCGGAAGTCTCCAATAGGGAGGTCAAGAGAATTCTGGAAAAGGTGGTCAATCCGTCACGAAAAGATTGGTCTTTGCGTCTAGACGATGCCCTATGGGCATATCGAACAACGTACAAGAATCCGATCGACATGTCACCTTACAAAATGGTTTTTGAAAAGGCATGTCACCTTCCGGTTTAGTTAGAACACAGTGCACATTGGGCCATTCAGAAACTTAATTTTGATCTACAAGCAGCTGGTGAGAAAAGGCTACTTCAATTAAATGAGATGGATGAATTTCGGTTCAATGCCTATGAAAACGCAAAACTTTACAAGGAGAAAGTCAAAGCCAACATGATAAGAAAATTCTTGATCGGACATTCGAACCGGGCCAACAAAGTCTTGCTTTTCAACTCTCGACTGCGTTTATTTCCTGGGAAATTGAAATCCCGGTGGTCCGGGCCATTCGTGATTATATATGTCGCTCCACACGGAAACATCGAAGTCAAAGAACCGAACTCAAAACAAAAATTCAAGGTAAACGGCCAACGTCTGAAACATTACTGGAGTGGACCCATCGAACGCCAATACATGGTCATGTACCTTTCTGAACCAATGGCCAATTGAACAACACTGCAAAGTCGGGCTGACGACTGTAAACCAAGTGCTATAGGGAGGCAGCCCCATGTTATTTTATTTTATTTTATTACTACTTTCATTTGTTTTGTTTATATTTTTTTTTAATTTATTCGTTTCATTTGAAAATATGCATAACATCTACCTGTTCTACACCCATAACAGTTGCAGGATGATCACTAAAGGACATATGGAGTTTTAAGGTTAGCGCTCCAGCGCTTGCAAACAAGAAGGATCCAGTGCCCCGACGCTAAACACCTCTGCCACATTCTGATCCACAAATACCGACGCGCTATCAAGTTATCTAACCCAGTAGCCACCAAGCTGAGGGAGCGGATTACATCATGGCGGTTTACTGCAATTTGCTCGTTCCATTTTTTTTCTCCTTAACTTCCCACCACGTTTTATCTCATAAACACCAAAGCTTTCACATAATAATTGAATCCTGATTATATTGATATTGCAAAAAAAAAAAAAAAAAAAGCATGCCACAGTTTCAATCAAGGCTTCTTTCTCCTCAAATATGGTCAGTAATTCCCATCATCTATTCTCTCATATACAAGGTATGCATGAATTTAATGTTCGATTACATATAACCAATCTCAATTGCATCTTTGGTAAGTGCTAAAAGGATGTCGTAGGTGCGGATGCATATCATCAATCTATATGGCTATATTCTCTTGCATGTGTGTGGAACACTTTCAATTGGTAGGCATATGTTGTGTGTCAATGATGATTGAATACCAGGAAGGGGATTTGATAGAAAACTAGTGTGATTCAAAGAAATTTATGAGTCGCCCATAACGTGTTCGATACATTGCCTGAATCAATGCTAACGGTTAAATTTGCACATATCTCCATATCCTCACACTGTATTTACTTGCCATCTTGCCACCACAATAGTATAGGCCTACTGTCACACCTATTAATCACTATTGTGGGAGAGTGCTTGACCAAATCGTTGCATACATGGATCATCTTGCTTTACATGACAAATCTGTTGGGCATATTTTGTGTGTCTTATGCCGGTTATAGAAGTTGAAGAATACATGAGCCAAATCAGTACAATTGTGCAGTTTCATGTTATTATGTGTCATGCCACACCTCCAACACTATACTCAATGTACACGGATATTTTGAAGTTTGGGGGTAGTACCATGAATACGTGTCTCCTAACTAGAATTCTGTCTAATGCTAATACATGTGTATGTCTTTACTTGCAGAATTCTATACATGGCATCCAAGCGTCAACGTGGCGAAGGTACAGGGACCGCTTCGACTCCACCCCCAAAATTTGACAGCCGACGTTTTGTCAGTGTCGCGGCTCAAGAACGCTACAACTGCATGGCTACTCGCTCGTTGGTCCCCGAACGCGGTTTGAGACCCGATCAATCAAAGGATGGAGAAATGGCAGTTATGATAGCTGAGTGGAATTGGTTCACCCTCACCGAACAACCAGACCCAACAGTCATTGCAGTAGTTAAAGAGTTCTACGCCTACGTGCCAGCGCATTTCCACTATGGGGTGTTTGTGAGGGGCAAAATTGTTGAAATTGGCGACGAGGATATAAACGGGTGCTATCAAATACCACTGGAGGGACTGCACGATGAGTATGCAAGTCTTGTGAGTGACGGGCCGGACTATGAAAAGATAATTCGCGAACTTTGTCAACCGGACACCACATGGACAGTGCATGAACGTGGTAGTATGACTTTTCCGCTTTCTAACCTGAGTTTATACGGGAAGGCATGGTACGCTTTTATATGCGCCAAACTCATGCCACGCACACATGTGAGTCATGTCACTAGGGAGTGAGCGGTGCAATTATATTCCATAATCAAAGGCTTCAAAATTGATGTCGGCCACATTATCCAGCAATCCATCCTCCGAGCATCACGAGGAGGGACCACAAGAGGCTTACCTCATCCGTCTCTTATCTGCGTTTTGTGTGCTAAGTTTGGGGTCAAATAGAAATCAAATGAGATGATTCAAACGCCAATGCCCGTTTTGGACCACAAGTTGATCAGCAGATATAAAGTATGGACAGGTGGAGCAAACCACCCTAGGGGATTGGGTTTCATAATTCCCCAAGTCGAAGCTTCTCAAGCTCCACCACCTCAAGCTCCACCTACTTATGGTCCTTCCTCCGCAGCTCAACGTGGTGTGGTTCCTGAAGCGGTCCAGCGCAAAATAGACGGATGGTTTTATAATATTTAATCTCAGAATGTCCGTCTTTCAGAACGTCAAGATGTCATCTACAAATATATGGTCGACCCGATTTCTTTGCTCTTCAAAATGCCATGCACGCCTCAATGCATGCAGGCGTTACTCTTAGCTAGTTCCCCACTGCTCTAATTCTGCCTGTGTTTCCCCCTTCTGATCAAGAAATGAGCGAGGATGAGGATGCTCCACCCGAAGAATAAGCTCGTCAGGGAAGTCCTATGTTTTATATTGTTTTATCTGCATGAGGACATTGCTTTTGTTCAGTTTGGGGGTAGTTACTTTTTATTTTGAATTATTAGATTGTTAATGATTTTAATTTGGATCTTTATTATTGTGATTAAGTGTTGCATTTTAGGATTGCATGTTAATTCCAGCCTTTGATAGTAAGTATGTTTGGGGCCAATGATGAAATTAAAATTGCATGAACAAGTCTAGTAAGGATTGTAAAGCTAGTGATATGATTTTCTTGACTTGATTTAAATATTTATCTGTTTGACACTAATATTATAAGGATAGCACATTTTGAAAAATGACCATGTTGGCTATGATAGTTTAAATGGATAGATAATAGAGTTCTAAAGGATGAATGCTAGTGAAATGAAGGAACAATTTAAATAGCTAGTGAAGACTGAATTTAGATATAAGCTCAAGTTTGGGGGAAAAATATTTGGAGTATATAAGCTTTGAAAAAAAAAAAACTGTGGCATGCTTGTCTAGTTTTGTGGCCTCTGTTACTTGAGTAAGTAATCCCGAGGGAATTGTCTCTACCCCTAGCGCCCTAAAGTCTTAATGGCTTGGGAATCGTTGGTCGAAAGCTCGTTAAGGTAACACTGAAAAGCCTAAGGGAATAAGACAATGCATAGTCATGAGAATATATATATATATATATATATATATATATATATAATAAAGCGAAAAAAGTGCAAAAAGCCCCCGTATAACAAAACAAGCATAAGTATTCCATTTTGACCATTGGACTTTGGTGATTGTTTAATTTCAGTTGAATCAAGTTTATTTGATGAGTTCTCGAGTTTAAACTGTATGATGCCTACTAAGAAATTTATTATCTTTCATATTTTGCTTTTCATTGGTTAGCATGGTTGTTGAACACACACTTTCACGATGTCGATAATTATGATTTAGATTCATTGATTGTTGGGATATTATTGACACCTTTACATGATGTATTAGCATGTTTATGTGATTTTTCTGAGGCTTATGATTATATGTGTGCTATTCGATTGCTGGAATTAAGAATACTTAGATAGTTTGCATTTGTATGATATTTAGTATTTCTTGTTGTTTAGTGTTTTGTTGCTTGAGGACAAGCAATGATTTAAGTTTGGGGGTATTTGATGATTGGGTAATATACCCATGAATTGGATATATTTGGGCTTAATTTATTGTATTCTGAAAGTATTTAGATTTGTTTTTACTGTGTTTAGTTGTTATATTGCAGATTTGGGTGCTGTAAGAACACTTGGGAGAATTTGAGCTGAAAAGGGGCATAATAGTCACTTTCTGCATCCCAAATAATAGGGCGCTCTACTCCATATTAATCCCAATGCCAATTAGGTAGCCAAGCTACTGGGCCGGAAGTCGGTTGACCATGGTTTGCGCGTTGACCATCCGGTTGACTTGATTATTGAAGGCTATTGAAGAGGTTGTTTTGGAAAAGGATTGTGGGACAAATTAAGATGTATATAAGGATTATTTCTATTGAAGTAGGGGACTATTCTACACAATTGGAGGCTGATCAAAGATTCAAGAGGAGAATTTTGCAGAATATACTTGGAGTTTTTTCTCTTCTTCTTTATTCTTTCAATTTGTGTAATTCTTTAAGGATGATTTTTCAAAGATTGATGGTTTTAATTTCTGCTATGAACTAATTTCTTTAATTAAGATTCCAATTGAACCTTTTATGATTATGAGTTAATTATTTGATTTATTCTAATTAATTATGTTGAAGTGAATTGTTCATCCTGCCTTGCATTTATTGATTAATTATCTGGCCAATAATTACCTTGTTACTCTAGAAGGAATTGAAAGAGGAATTCTAGGGTTAGAACTGGGCATGATGACATGTGACTTAGTTATTTGCACAGTGAATCATTAGGTTTGTGAATAGAATGAAAATATTTGTTCGTCGCATGTAACACATAAGGAATTGGGATTGAAAAGAGTTTAATTCAATTGTTTTGCATAGGAATATAGCAAGATTAATCTGGATTAAATAGAAGGCAATTGATCACTTGGAAAAGGACTTTTGGCACTTGAGAATTCCTGTTAACAATTCAGTAGACATAGTAATTGGGATAATTGAATAATTGATTTATAGTTCATAATTGGGTATATTGGAGTCTTAATCCTTATTTATCTGAATTCAATCAAATCTTAGTTTAGTTTATTTGTTTTCTTTTAGATTAATTTCTTTTAATTGCTTAATTTAATTTTCTTAATTCGAAAAATCATAATTATTGGTTATTTAAATAAAATTGAATTGATATAGTGCAAGTAGTTGGAATTTATTAATTAGAATTCTCTGTGGGATCGACACTCTATCTTATCACTCTATTACTTGTTGACCGTGTATACTTGCACGATTGCTTTGATTGTGAAATCAACCAACAAGTTTTTGGCGTCGTTGCCTGGGACTTCTTCATTAGTATTAATTCCATATTAGTTATAATCAATTCGGTCTTAATTTAAATGTTACTTATTTTTCTTCTTGTATTTGCAGGAATTCTTTACGAGTGTATGCACACTAGATTAAGGGCGAAAAAGGAACTTTTTCCTTATACCGACGATATTAAAAAGAAGTTAGGAAATTGCGATTAACTAGTGCGATGTCACTGTGGAAGAAGAATCGCGCGAACAAGAAATTCCGGTGAACAATGGCGAGGAACGACCATAAATCACTTAGGGACTATGCCATGCTTAGAATGTCACGGATATCAATCGAGTTTTAGGAGGCCGACGATCAATGCAAAATGCAGTTTGAGATTAAACCGAACGATTCGGATCTTTCTGAGAATACATGTCAGTTTGGGGGTAGTTCGATAGATGATCCTAATAAGCACATCTTAAGTTTCTTGGAAGTTTGCGACACCTTCAAATTCAACAATGTATCGGAAGATGCTACAAGGTTGAGGATGTTCCCGTTTACCTTGAAAGATAAAGCACGAAGTTGGCTACACTCTTAGCCTCCTGGCTCAATCACCACTTGGGATAACTTAGCTCAAAAATTTCTAGCTAAGTTTTTCCCACCTTCGTACAGTTTGACTCTGAATCATTATATGAGGCGTGGGAAAGATTTAAGGATATGCTCCGTAAGTGCCCACACCATGGAATTCCGCAGTGGATGCAATTAGGGATATTTTGTGATGGTTTGCACGCGTCCACGAGGGCCAGTATTGATGTAGCAACAGGGGGAGCGATCATGTCTAAGAGTTTTGATGAGGCATATCAGCTGTTAGAGACAATGGCCACCAACAACTATCAGTGGCCCATAACTAGGTCTAACCCTCCGAGAACACTGGGAAAGTTTGACGTAGATGTGATGACGGCGATACAAGACCTGTTGGTATGATAGCTATAAGCGATGGAAACATGGCGTCCACAATCCACACAGCAGGTAGCAATGGTTTATGAATTATGTGCTGGGGTTCATGCTACGGATCAATGTGCCATAAATTCTGAATCAGATCAGTTCGTAGGGAGCTATAATCGATCTACCCAACCTTACCCAAATCAAAACGCATATAATCCGGGTTGGAGAAATCATCCGGGGTTTTCATGGAGTAATAATCAAGCCCAAGCTCAAGCGCCGAGACAACAAAACACATCCGGATTTCAGAATCAGACACAACAACCAGAGCGGAAAGCAAGTTGGGAAGAAGCCTTGGATAGATTTGTTAAAGCATCTGAAAAAATGAACGAGGCAAATGAGAAAAAATTTAATCAAATAGAGTTGAATCTGCAAAGCCAAAGTGCGTCGATCAAGAATCTAGAAAATCAAGTGGGGCAGATAGCACATGCGCTGAATAACCGACCACTTGGAACACTTCCGAGTGACACAGAGAAAAATTCGGGCAGAGATGAGCATTGTAAGGTCGTAACTCTACGAAGTGGAAAGGATTTGCAAGATACAGATACGGATAAGGAAAAGAGGGACAACGCAACAAGTGAAATAGAGGAAGTGGTGGACACCGAAAAATGTCAAGATGGGACTTTAGAGCAGAAAGAACCGGAACCAACCATCACAATACCTCCCATACCGTATCCGCAGAGGTTTCAGAAATCCAAGTTGGATAAGCAGTTTTCACGGTTCTTGGATATTTTCAAAAAGCTGCATATCAACATTCCCTTTGCCGAAGCCTTGGAACAAATGCCGAGTTATGCCAAGTTTATGAAGGAGGTTTTGTCAAGAAAAAGGAAATTGGGTGAGTTCGAAACAGTGGCATTCACCGAAGAATGCAGCGCGATCATTCAGAATAAGTTACCACCAAAGCTTAACGACCCAGGTAGCTTTAATATTCCATGTGAAATTGGAAATCAGTTTTCGGGTCGAGCATTGTGTGATTTGGGGGCCAGTATAAATTTGATGCCATTGTCCGTCTACAGCCAGTTTGGGCTTCAAGCTCCACGACCAACAAATATCAGTTTGTAGTTATCGGATAGATCGGTTACTTATCCACGAGGTATTGTTGAGGATGTTTTAGTTAAAGTGGATACATTCATCTTCCCTGCGGACTTCTTTATTTTGGATTGTGAAGTGGACAGCGAAATTCCAATAATTCTTGGGCGACCATTCTTAGCAACAGGTAGAACTTTGATTGATGTGCAAAAAGGTGAATTGACGATGAGAGTTGAAGATCAACAGGTCATCTTTAATGTTTTTAAGTCAATATCTTACCCGAAAGAAAAAGGTGAATGTTTGCGGGTTGATATCATGGAGGAATTGGTTAATCACAAGTTCAGTGGAAATTATTCTGAGGACCCGCTTGAATCCATTTTGCTTGGGACAGACGATTGCGGTATTAAAGAGGACATTAAATATGTCAAATGGCTAGATACATCATCAGTCTTCTAGAAAAGCAATCAATTATTCGACACCCTTAAGAGGCCCGAAACGAAAGGTAAAAAGTTCAAACCCTCGATAGAAGAGCCACCGGTGTTGGAATTAAAGCCACTACCATCTCATCTGTAGTATGCTTATCTGGGAAAAGATGCTACCCTACCAGTTATTATTTCGACGGAGTTAACTGACACGCAAAAGGAGAAACTGCTACGGGTCTTGCGAGAGTTCAAAACAGCAATTAGGTGGTCTATAGCGGATATTCGGGGAATTAGTCCATCTTATTGTATGCACAAGATTCTAATGGAAGAGGGGGCAAAACCAACCATTGAGATGCAAAGAAGGCTAAACCCCATTATGAAGGATGTCGTGAAAAAGGAGATTATAAAGTGGTTGGATGCCGGCATTATTTACCCTATCTCGGATAGCTCATGGGTAAGTCCTATACAATGTGTACCAAAGAAAGGGGGTATGACAATGGTGAAGAATGAAGCTAATAAGCTCATCCCTACTAGAACTGTTACAGGATGGAGAGTATGCATGGACTACTGCAAGCTGAATAAATCCACACGCAAGGATCACTTCCCCTTGCCGTTCATTGATCAAATGTTGGATAGGCTCGCGGGACATCAATTCTACTGTCTTTTGGATGGATATTCTGGGTATAATCAAATTGTCATAGAACCGGAGGATCAAGAGAAAACTACATTCACATGCCCCTACGGTACGTTTGCATTCCGGCGCATATCTTTTGGGTTATGTAATGCACCAGCAACCTTTCAACGGTGCATGATGGCGATCTTCTCCGATATGGTCGAGCTGAATTTGGAGGTATTTATGGACGATTTTTCTGTGTTCGGTGATAGTTTTGATTTATGTTTGAAAAATCTGATTTTAGTGTTGAAGCGATGCGTGGAGACTAATTTGGTTCTTAACTAGGAAAAATGTCACTTTATGGTGAAATAATGGATTATTTTGGGACATAAGGTTTCTGCAGCAGGGTTAGAGGTGGATAAAGCGAAGATTGAGACAATTGAGAAATTACCCCCTCCATCATCTGTGAAGGGAATCCGAAGCTTCTTGGGACATGCGGGTTTCTACATATGCTTCATTAAAGATTTTTCCAAGATTTCAAAACCCTTATGTTCCCTGTTGGAGAAAGACGTGCCTTTCAAGATGGATCAGTCATGTATCGAGGCATTTGAGGTCTTAAAGAAGAAGTTGGTCTCTGCTCCAATTATAGTGGCGCCTAATTGGTCTTTACCGTTAGAATTTATGTGCGACACCAGCGACTACGTAGTTGGAACAATATTGGGACAACGTCACGATAAGATTTTTCACACAATCTATTACCCCAGCAAGACGTTAACGGATGCCCAGTTGAACTACACAACCACCGAAAAAGAATTACTTGAAGTTGTGTTTGCCTTCAACAAATTTAGAGCATATCTGATTGGGACCAAGGTAATTGTCTACATGGATCATTCTGCTATCAAATATCTGATTGAGAAGAAGGACGCAAAACCAAGGTTAATACAGTGGGTGTTGTTACTGCGAGAGTTTGATTTGGAGATTCGGGATAGAAAAGGTACAGAAAATCAAGTGGCTGATCATCTTTCTCGGTTGGAAAATGCAGACGTTCAGCAAAAAGACAACATCATGATCAATGAGAAATTTTTGGATGAACAGCTTCTCCGCGTAACAACAATATTGCCTTGGTATGCTGATTATGTGAATTATGTGGTTGCTAAAGTGTTACCCCTGGATTTGAACTCACAGCAACGTAAGAAATTCCTCCACGACATGAAGCAATACTATTGGGATGAACCATTTCTGTTTAAGGCCTGCGCGGATCAAACGATTAAACGTTGTGTGCCACATGAAGAGATGGATAGCATTCTAGGCCATTGTCACTCTTCGGATTATGGAGGCCATTATTCCGGTGATCGAACAGCGGCCAAAGTGTTACAATCGGGATTTTTTTGGCCTTCGCTATTCAAGGATGTGTATCTCTATGTGCTAAAGTGTGATCGGTGCCAACGCGTAGGTAATATCTCCAAGCGCAATGAAATGCCACTCAACTTAATTTTGGAGGTAGAACTGTTCGACGTATGGGGAATCGATTTTATGGGACCTTTCCCATCTTTATTTAATAATCAATACATTCTGTTGGCGGTCGATTATGTTTCCAAATGGGTAGAAGCCGCAGCTTTACCCACGAATGATGCCAACATTGTCCTCTGATTCTTAAAGAAAAACATCTTCACACGATTTGGGATGCCGAGGGCAATAATAAGTGATGAGGGAACTCATTTCTGCAATAAGCAGTTCACGAAATTGCTTGTAAAGTATGGGGTTCGTCATAAAATTGCAGTCGCGTATCATCCCCAAACGAATGGTCAAGCGGAAGTCTCCAATAGGGAGGTCAAGAGAATTCTGGAAAAGGTGGTCAATCCATCACGAAAAGATTGGTCTTTGCGTCTAGACGATGCCCTATGGGCATATCGAACAGCGTACAAGAATCCGATCGATATGTCACCTTACAGAATGGTTTTCGGAGAGGCATGTCACCTCCCGGTTTAGTTAGAACATAGTGAACATTAGGCCATTCAGAAAATTAATTTCGATCTACAAGCAGCTGGTGAGAAAAGGCTACTTCAATTAAATGATATGGACGAATTTCAGTTCAATGCCTATGAAAACGCAAAACTCTACAAGGAGAAAGTCAAAGCCTGGCATGATAAGAAAATTCTCGATCAGACATTCGAACCGGGCCAACAAGTCTTGCTTTTCAACTCTCGGCTGCGTTTATTTCCTGGGAAATTGAAATCTCGATGGTCCGGGCCATTCGTGAATATATCTGTCGCTCCACACGGAAACATCGAAGTTGAAGAACCGAACTCAAAACAAAAATTCAAGGTTAACGGCCAACTTCTGAAACATTACTGGAGTGGACCCATCGAACGCCAATCCACGGTCATGTACCTTTCCGAATCAATGGCCAATTGAACAACACTGCAAAGTCAGGCTGACGACTGTAAACCAAGTGCTATAAGGAGGCAGCCCCATGTTATATTATTTGATTTTATTTTATTACTACCTTCATTTATTTTGTTTATATATTTTTTTTAATTTATTCGTTTCATTTGAAAATATGCATAACATCTACCTGTTCTACACCCATAACAGTTGCAGGATGATCACTAAGGGACATACGGAGTTTTAAGGTTAGCGCTCTGACGCTAAACACCTCTACCACATTCTGATCCACAGCGCCCCGGCGCTGGGGAGCGGTTACATCATGAGCGATTTCTTCAGCTGTTCGGTTCCATTTTTTTTTTCTCCTTAACTTCCCACCACGTTTTATCTCATAAACCCCAAAGCTTTCACATAATAATTGAATCCTGATTATATTGATATTGAAAAAAAAAAAAAAAACTTGTGCCACAGTTTCAATTGCGATTTTTTCTCCTCAAATTTGGTCAGTAATTCCCATCATCTATTCTCATATACAAGGTATGCAGGAATTTAATGTTCAGTTCTGTTACAACCAATCTCAATTGCATACCGGTAAGCGCTAAAAGGATGTCATGGTGCGGATGCATATCATCAATCTATATGGTTATATTCTCTTGCATGTGTGTGGAACACTTTCAATTGGTAGGCATATGTTGTGTGTCAATGATGATTGAATACCAGGAAGGGGATTTGATAGAAAACTAGTGTGATTCAAAGAAATTTATGAGTCGCCCATAACGTGTTCGATACATTGCCTAAATCAATGCTAACGGTTAAATTTGCACATATCTCCATATCCTCACACTGTATTTACTTGCCATCTTGCCACCACAATAGTATAGGCCTACTGTCACACCTATTAATCACTATTGTGGGAGAGTGCTTGACCGAATTGTTGCATACATGGATCATCTTGCTTTACATGACAAATCTGTTGGGCATATTTTGTGTGTCTTTTGCCGGTTATAGAAGTTGAAGAATACATGAGCCTAATCAGTACAATTGTGCAGTTTCATGTTATTATGTGTCATGCCACACCCCCAACACTGTACTCAACGTACACGGATATTTTGAAGTTTGGGGGTAGTACCATGAATACGTGTCTCCAAACTAGAATTATGTCTAATGCTAATACATGTGTATGTCTTTACTTGCAGAATTCTATACATGGCTTCCAAGCGTCAACATGGCGAAGGTTCAGGGACCGCTTTGACTCCACCCCCAAAATTTGACAGCCGGCGTTTAGTCAGTGTCGCGGCTCAAGAACGCTACAACCGCATGGCTACTAGCTCGTTGGTCCCCGAACGCAGTTTGAGACCCGATCAATCAAAGGATGGAGAAATGGCAGTTATGATAGCTGAGCGGAATTGATTCACCCTCACCGAACAACCAGACCCAGCAGTCATTGCAGTAGTTAAAGAGTTCTACGCCAACGTGCCCTAGCATTTCCACTATGGGGTGTTTGTGAGGGGCAAAACTGTTGAAATTGGCGACGAGGATATAAACGGGTGCTATCAACTACCACTGGAGGGACTGCACGATGAGTATGCAAGTCTTGTGAGTGACGGGCCGGACTATGAAAAGATAATTCGCGAACTTTGTCAACCGGGCACCACATGGACAGTGCATGAACGTGGTAGCATGACTTTTCCGCTTTCTAACCTGAGTTTATACGGGAAGGCATGGTACGCTTTTATATGCGCCAAACTCATGCCACGCACACATGTGAGTCATGTCACTAGGGAGCGAGCGGTGCAATTATATTCCATAATCAAAGGCTTCAAAATTGATGTCGGCCACCTTATCCAGCAATCCATCCTCCGAGCATCACGAGGAGAGACCACAAGAGGCTTACCTCATCCGTCTCTTATCTGCGTTTTGTGTGCTAAGTTTGGGGTCAAATGAAAATCAAATGAGATGATTCAAACGCCAATGCCCGTTTTGGACCACAAGTTGATCAGCAGATATAAAGTATGGACAGGTGGAGCAAACCACCCTAGGGGATTGGGTTTCATAATTCCCCAAGTCGAAGCTTCTCAAGCTCCACCACCTCAAGCTCCACTACTTATGGTCCTTCCTCCATGACTCACGTGCGTGGTGTGGTTCTGAAGCAGTCCAGTATGAAATAGACGGATGGTTTTATAATATTTAATCTCAGAATGTCCGTCTTTCAGAACGTCAAGATGTCATCTACAAATATATGGTCGACCAATTTACTGCTCAAAATGCCATGCACGCCCAACTGTACCCGGGCGTTACTCTTAGCTAGTTCCCCACTGCTCTAATTCTGCCTGTGTTTCCCCCTTCTGATCAAGAAATGAGCGAGGATGAGGATGCTCCACCCGAAGAATAAGCTCGTCAGGGAAGTCCTATGTTTTATATTGTTTTATCTTTCGCATGAGGACATTGCTTTTGTTCAGTTTGGGGGTAGTTACTTTTTATTTTGAATTATTAGATTGTTAATGATTTTAATTTGGATCTTTATTATTGTGATTAAGTGTTGCATTTTAGGATTGCATGTTAATTCCAGCCTTTGATAGTAAGTATGTTTGGGGCCAATGATGAAATTAAAATTGCATGAACAAGTCTAGTAAGGATTGTAAAGCTAGTGATATGATTTTCTTGACTTGATTTAAATATTTATCTGTTTGACACTAATATTATAAGGATAGCACATTTTGAAAAATGACCATGTTGGCTATGATAGTTTAAATGGATAGATAATAGAGTTCTAAAGGATGAATGCTAGTGAAATGAAGGAACAATTTAAATAGCTAGTGAAGACTGAATTTAGATATAAGCTCAAGTTTGGGGGAAAAATATTTGGAGTATATAAGCTTTGAAAAAAAAAAAACTGTGGCATGCTTGTCTAGTTTTGTGGCCTCTGTTACTTGAGTAAGTAATCCCGAGGGAATTGTCTCTACCCCTAGCGCCCTAAGGTCTTAATGGCTTGGGAATCGTTGGTCGAAAGCTCGTTAAGGTAACACTGAAAAGCCTAAGGGAATAAGACAATGCATAGTCATGAGAATATATATATATATATATATATATAATAAAGCGGAAAAAGTGCAAAAAGCCCCCGTATAACAAAACAAGCATAAGTATTCCATTTTTGACCATTGGACTTTGGTGATTGTTTAATTTCAGTTGAATCAAGTTTATTTGATGAGTTCTCAGGTTTAAACAGTATGATGCCTACTAAGAAATTTATTATCTTTCATATTTTGCTTTTCATTGGTTAGCATGGTTGTTGAACACACACTCACAGTATCGATGATAATGATTTAGATTCATTGATTGTTGGGATATTATTGACCGCCTTTCTGCACATGATGTATTAGCATGTTTATGTGATTTTTCTGAGGCTTATGATTATATGTGTGCTATTCGATTGCTGGAATTAAGAATACTTAGATAGTTTGCATTTGCATGATATTTAGTATTTCTTGTTGTTTAGTGTTTTGTTGCTTGAGGACAAGCAATGATTTAAGTTTGGAGGTATTTGATGATTGGGTAATATACCCATGAATTGGATATATTTGGGCTTAATTTATTGTATTCTCAAAGTATTTAGATTTGTTTTTACTGTGTTTAGTTGTTATATTGCAGATTTGGGTGCTGTAAGAACACTTGGGAGAATTTGAGCTGAAAAGGGGCATAATAGTCACTTTCTGCATCCCAATGTACGGGCGCTTAGCCAAAGATTAATCCCAAATAGCCAAGGGCATTGGTAGGGAAGTCGGTTGAGCGGGGTTCTTGCATTTGACCATCCGGTTGACTTGATTATTGGAGGCTATTGGAGAGGTTGTTTTGGAAAAGGATTGTGGGACAAAGTAAGATGTATATAAGGATTATTTCTATTGAAGTAGGGGACTATTCTACACAATTGGAGGCTGATCAAAGATTCAAGAGGAGAATTTAGAAGAATATACTTGGAGTTTTTTCTCTTCTTCTTTATTCTTTCAATTTGTGTAATTCTTTAAGGATGATTTTTCAAAGATTGATGGTTTTAATTTCTGCTATGAACTAATTTCTTTAATTAAGATTCCAATTGAACCTTTTATGATTATGAATTAATTATTTGATTTATTCCAATTATTTATGTTGAAGTGAATTGTTCATCTTGCCTTGCATTTATTGATTAATTATCTGGCCAATAATTACCTTGTTACTCTAGAAGGAATTGAAAGAGAAATTCTAGGGTTAGAACTGGGTATGATGACATGTGACTTAATTATTTGCACAATGAATAATTAGGTTTGTGAATAGAATGGAAATATCTGTTCGCCGCATGTAACACATAAGGAATTGGGATTGAAAAGAGTTTAATTCAATTGTTTTGCATAGGAATATAGCAAGATTAATCTGAATTAAATAGAAGGCAATTGATCACTTGGAAAAAGACTTTTGGCACTTGAGAATTCCTGTTAATAATTCAGTAAACATAGTAATTGGAATAATTGGATAATTGATTTATAGTTCATAATTGGGGATATTGGAGTCTTAATCCTTATTTATCTGAATTCAATCAAATCTTAGTTTGGTTTATTTGCTTTCTTTTAGAATAATTTCTTTTAATTACTTAATTTAATTTTCTTAATTCAAAAAATCACAATTATTGGTTGTTTAAATAAAATTGAATTGATATAATGCTAGTAGTTGAAATTTATTAATTAGAATTCTCTGTGTGATCGACACTCTATCTTATCACTTGCACGTTTGCTTTGATTGTGAAATCAACCAACACAAACCTTCCTGTAGTCTGCAGTTGAGACAATCGAGTCCTTCCAACCTTCGAGGATGCATGAATTGAAGAAAGTCTCTAGTTTTATGAATTGAAGAAAGTCTCAATTAATAACAAAAATTGTGCCCAGACCCATTATTGCACCTATTCTAACAGAAGAATCTTCTTTGTTAATATAATCAGCAAGAAGTGCTAATGCCTGAAAGAAGTAGCATTATGAGATCTCAGGGAAATAATAAACACTCCTGGTGATGCCTTGCGCTAAAAGAAACCTTAAGCAAAACTCACGGAATCACAATCATTACGAGTGGTCCGATTTGAGATTTGAGGCCAACTCACGGGATCACAATCACGGGAAATAATAAATGTTCAGGGAGGCCCATTCGCAGCCAACATGGTATCTTAGAGGGGCCTTTTACTAGGAGTCAGGGGATCAAGTCCAGCATGGGTTCTCAAGGAGTAAATATAATGTGCATCGAGATATAAAATACCATTATTATACCAAAAAAGTCTATAAGCTCCTTAAAAGAATGCCGACAGAAGACAATTCAATTATTCAAGTACATAATACTACATGTTTAGATTAGGCAGCAAGAGATAAAAGGAGGTGCTAACCCATAGATTGTGCTAAGATAAACAAAACAAGTACTAACAATGTCGAATGAATACCTTTATGCATATTGTAGGATGGCTAGAAGCACTATTACTGATCAACTAACAGGGTTAGAAAGGGTAATACACACATAAGGTGTGTACTCGTGTTCATAATTCATTCAAGTTACAATAGTTGTTCAAGTTTCTGAGTTCTAATATATCATACGCATATCAAATTGTTTGGTATAACATGGAACATAAGATGGAAGTCCAAGTGGAATAATATGACCAGCTTACCTTGCATAGCATTACTACAATCAATCATGTCACACTTAAGTTTCCATTTAGTATATCCCTATGATATTAGTGAGACAGCTCAAGCTCAACCTGAAAAACCCCTTGCTAACAAGAATAAATCTTCTATCTCTAGTAGATTAGGTGAAAGCAGATATAAAAAACTTGGGGCTAATCTAGGAGCAATAAGTTAATTCAAGCACCAAGGACTATTTCATTTGTGTCTTTGTATGGCAACTAGAATGAAACTTACCTTTACTAAAACATAACACTAACTGACCTAAAAAAACCAACTTCCCATACCCAACTCATTTCACATAAAACTACTGTCTTAAGACCATATCAAAAGTCAATTACAGAAGAAAAGACCATAATAAAGAAACAAACTAATATGCGTAGCATGACATTAAGACATCAATATGTGTCTATGAAAGCAAATTGCTTGCAGGGGATCATTTGTTTTAATGATATCATGGACCTTCAAAGTGGCATTACCTAATTGAATGACTTGAATCACTACAAAAAAAATGAAGGGTCATATAGGCCCGGAGTGTGTGGCTAGAATAGAATACTAAACTTTTCTTCGGGCATGATACCTAAAGAAATAAAAGTACTCATCTTGTCTTCTAGCATATAACAGTTTAAACACTGATTCAAGAACACAATTCTATCATTTATGAAGGTACAATATGAGAATAATCTTTCTAGCATGAACAAGTTAGGAAGAAACAACCAAACCAAGCAAAAATGTCACCACATGGAAAGTGCGGAAAAAAGAATTTATAGACATCAAAACACAAAGGGTAGCGAAGGGTTAGACAAATGAATTATGATAAATCATTCCAATTCCTAGAAGTGTTGCAGGTATCTATAAACCGTGAGAAGTCATATTTCCTAACATATCCCTTATTCCTTTTACATGATACTAAACAAGCGGACATAATGAATTTCCATGATTAATCACTTAAGAATATGCACAGCACACTGCAGAAATGAGTATAACTAAGCAACCTAAGCTACAATATAGGAAGGACAAGAACCAATGTAGATGAACTGATAGCAGAGATCAGTTATCATTCAGAAAGGAGAATTCCAGCAAAAAGTGGCATCCAAACAAATTTAAAAAGCTTTGCCAATCTCCCTTCTACTCGAAAACATATAGTACATACATACATATATATCATCAAACAGAACAAACACCACCCGATTAGAAGCTGGAAACTATATATAAAAAGGTGTATATTATTACACGAAAGAGCCCAAAAATTACAAATTAAAATTTGAGAGAAGTTTATGACAACTAATAATGTTTTGAAAATCCGCACAAGGGGTTTGCCAATTGAGTACTAAGATTACACATACAACAGAAAGATAATTGAAAGCAGCCAGCTCATAATCGAGTAGCAAGATTACGAAAGTAACACTGCCATACTGGAACCAAACACCAATATAAATTTCTAGAACCCAACATTAACATTTAACGGAGAGAAGAATAATTAGAGGATAGGGATAAGAATAACGATAAGATGACATGTGCATTATCATACTATCAATTGGAGGGCTTATAATTCGTAGAAGTAGAGGAAACCAAATTCTTCCAAAGATAGTGGCCGCTTGCCATGTCCACACAAGTCCAAAAACCCGTCCAAATGGCGTCCCAAACCTGTAATATCATCACGTAAGTAATAATTTATACACGATACATCGATATATACACACGAATTTAGTAATTCAGAAAAGGGACACTGAAAGAATTAGAATAATATAAAACCTAGAAAGAGAAACCCTGGAATTAGGACCTTGAAGGATTGATCAACGGAAGAAGCAGATTGTGATTTAAAAGGAGCAATGAGCGGATCATTTGTGGAATTGTCGTCGTCGTCGGTGATAGGGGTAGAATCAACTACTTCAGTTTGATGATAAGATTTAGTAATTCAGTTTGATGATGAGATTTGAGATTTGTTGCCGTTCCAATTTTTTTTCGGAGATAGACCGAGTGGTCCGATTTTGGGGGCCAAGTAACTCGCCACCCCCACTTTAACGTCGATTACCTGGACGTACGTAGACAACGACGAAACTTTGGTGGCATTGCAGCAGAGATGGATATCTAGAGTTTTGGTTTTGTGAGCGAAAGAGAGCAGAGAAAGACATATAACTATGCTCCGCTCCTTGTTTTAATTTTAAGTTTTCATTTAAGCGCGGTTTTGGTTCCGTGTTTTTTATATAGATAACATTTTTTTTTTAAAAACGTTATGTATTTAAAATAAAAAATTACCTTATAAATAGATAATATTTTTTTATTTGTATCTACAATGTTTTGTTAAAAAATGTTGTGAAAAAAAATATTACAACGTTTTTTTATAAAAACGTCATCTTTTAAGTGTTGTCTTTTTATGATTTTGTACTAGTAAATGACAAGTACTTTCCTAAAAATATTCGTCATATAAAAGAGGTAGAGTTTATTAGACTAGAACAGAACAACATGACTGTGTCCCAGTACGAGGCTAAGTTCACGGAATTATCCAGGTTTGCACCTCATTTGGTAGAGAATGAAGAACGTATGACGCGGATGTTTCTGAGAGGTTTGAAACCCGAAATATATCAATACCTCATTTCTCACAAACTTTGTTTATATTCAGATGTAGTGAATAGGGCTCAATTATTGGAGTGGGATTATGAGTCGGCTCAACCAAAAGAGAACGACTAACAACACGATAATAATCGTACCGGTGGCAACGACCATCGGAACAATGATAACCATCGTGGATGAAATTATCAAGTCAGAAATGGTAACCACTTCGGTGGTAATCATGACCAAGATAATAGAAGAAATGATTTAAGTGGAAAATTCAAGAAGAGAAGATTTAACGATGATGGGAAGACGTCGGCAGCAGCAGCAACACCAGCACCAATAACAAATTCTAGGGGAGGAGAACAACCGCCAGTTAGATGCTACAGATGCGGAGAGAAGGGACACATAAGTTCAAACTGTTCACAGTCTTCCAAGGTATGTTTTAGTTGTGGAAAAGATGGTCACATAGCTCGATTTTGCCTTGTAGCGAAATCAAGTCCAGCTGGAATGGTGGCACCAAAGGTGGATACGGACAAAACAAAGTCGGTGGTTTCAGGAAGAGCGTTTTTCGTGACTACTCAAAAAGCGAGTAACCCAAACGAAGTTATCACGGGTTAGTTAATCATAAACTCTTGCAAAGTCAATACCCTGTTAGATACTGGTTCTACCCATTCTTTTATTTCTTCTGCTTATGCTCAACGTTTAAACTTGACTCCGAAGAAATTAGACTTTGACTTATCTGTTGAAACTCCGTTAGGAAAAACTTTTATTACATCCACTGTTTATAAATCTTGCTTGATTCAAGTTGGGACCATCACATTACCTGTTGATCTCATCTTTTTAAAAATACTTGTATTTGATGTAATTTAGGGATTGGTTGGTTAACCACTCATCATGCTAAAATTGATTATTTTCGTAAGGTTGTTAGTTTTCATATTCCTAACCAACCTATTATGCGAATTCAAGCAACCAAACTACTAAAGTCAATCACTGTCATATCAAGCCATAAAGTCATTCGTTTATTAAAAAACGGATGTCAAGCTTTCTTAGCCTATATTATGGAGTTAAACAAAAACACGTCAGATTTGAATAATATTTCTATTGTTAGTGAATTTCCTAACGTATTTCTTGAAGAAATTCTTGGCCTACCCCAGAGCGTGATATCGAATTTTGTATCAACCTTGAACCCGATACAAAACCATCAAATATTTCTTCATCTAAAATGAACGTAACATGCACCAAAGACGTTGGCTCGAGCTATTGAAAGATTACGATCATACCATTTAATACCATCCTGGAAAAGCAAACGTAGTAGCTGACACGTGGAGTAGAAGATCGTATGCGGGTACGCGTGCGATATTGTCGAACACAAAGACCTATTTCATATAATTTACAAATGATAGAGATAGAGTTAAAGACTCTAGGGACCCACGTGATGATGTCAAATATACGCGTAGAACCGACTTTAATCGATAAAGTTAAGGCTGCTCAAGCCATAGACTCGAAGTTGATGAATATGAAGAAGAAAGTACAAGAATGTATTATTCCAGAAGTAAGAGTCGTTGAAGAGAAGTAATCTCAGCCCTCGATTTATTGGTCCATTTGAGATTCTTGACCGAGTATGAACTGTGGCCTATAGACTCGCCTTATCGTTAAGTATGTCGTGTGTTCATAATGTTTTTCACGTATCGATGTTACGTAAATATGTGGACAACCCGAACCAAATTATTGAGTTAGAATCAGATGAGATAACCGAAGATTTAACGTACGAGGAAGTACATGTCAAGATCTTGGATAGGAAGGAGCATGTCCTACGCACAAAGGTTATACCACAAATCAAGGTTTTGCGGAGGAATCATGCTATTGAAGAAATGACCCGGGAGTTGGAATCGGAAATGAAAGCAAGGTACCCTCACCTTTTCGACATACCAGGTATGTACGTCAATTTCGAGGACGAAATTTCATAAGGAGGGGAGGTTGTAAGACCCCAACTTTTTATAAATAAAATTAAATTTCCTCTATTCATTATTTTGAAATAGTAAGGTGTTAATTTGATATAATGTGGTTAGTTATGGGTGAAATGTGCAAATTTTGCACAATAAGCAAATGGTTATAAAACATTCATTGTTGTCGGGGAATATTCGTTTGTTCGTGGAATATTCTTGTTGTCGGGGAATAGTTGTAATAACCCCAAAATTCATACAATTTAATTCTCAACTTCAGTCGTTAATAACACTTCTACCTTCTGATATTACATCAATATTCGATGTTAAACTTTATAAAATGCGGAATAATTTAAATTTTTATGTCTTCTTAATTTAATTTCCTGGATCAAAACCTTTATCATCTACATGTCTTTGAATCAATCTTATTGTATGATTCGCTTAATCACTGTTGTTATATAAAATTTTATATTTCAATCCGATAACCTTTACATATCAGATAACTCTAACTTTAGCTTTACAACTCAACATAAAATTATACATCTTAAACCATTTACATCTCATGAATCTTAATCATGGTATAAAGAAATAACAACTTTAGCTAAAATCTTAATCTACGTGTATTACTTCTGATCCACGTCATTCAAGTAGCACATAGTGTTACCTTCAATCCTTAACCTGCAAAAATAGTTATTTGCAAGGTTGAGCTTGACAGCCCAACAAAATCTAATAGTTTTCATGCATCACGTAGCACATAATAACATGCTCAACATATATCTCATAAACATTGGACTAATATAACATACATGTTACAGTTCATATAACAAGTATAAAGATTTAGTTCCTTACTCAATCACCATGCTTTACTTAATCAACGTAGTCATAAGTTGACTTTATTCATTTCATACATTCAACATATATATAACACGTCATGTTCTTTACAATAAAGATTTAGAATAGTTAATCACCAAGTTCACATAGCAAATTGGAACTGAAAGACTTGCCTGGTTCGTAGATTACCAATTACCAAAAAATAGATTAAATACTTTGCGTACATCCTACAACAGTTCAAAGGTTTATATTCACATGCATTAGTTACACATATAACGAAACCACAATGACTCTTAATCTTAATCTTTTATAACTTGCGTCTCTTTGAAACTTAACACATATCTTCAGGTGTTTACTCCTCTTCGTATGACACTTATCATTACATAATTCTATTTTGTGTTTCTTTATACTTCTTTCGAAATCGACACTTAACGTTCATTAAAGTCGTTATAGATTCCATTACCACATATTAGATGTATTACACTTGTTAACAACAACTAGGTTATATAACCTCCGCCTTATATCTTGTTACACTTCTCTTACAATTGAAAATTAAGTCTTCTAACGCGTATTTACATCCTTTTAAACATATATTAGATTAACTAATCAAGTTATCATTCAAATTGTTCTTTCAACTTATATCTCTCTATAAACCAACATAAACCTTATCATTTATCTTTAACTTTTGAAAACATCACATTTGATTTCATTACATAACTTACTTAAGTGACAACCAAAATCTCCATATTTAGGTATTATATCATACTACAATCTGTTATTATAGTCCACATTATGTCTTAAACATCATTAAGATGCTTGCCAAACTAGATTAAGTTCATTAGTCATGTCCTACAAATAGGTAGACTTCACTATCTCAAATTGAGGGTATGTATAGCATTTTGCCATACACGTAAGCTTCTGGACCCAGTAGCAATTGTTGCCTTCAACCCATTGCTTTTAGTAAAATGCTTATGATGATACATATAAAAAAATGTAAACGCAGATTGTAACAATAGCCGGTTTAGCCCAACTAACACGAATTTCACCCACACAACAGTAAAATTAGCATATACAATTGATATAAAACTAACACAAACATGTTTCCTCAAAAATTCATCAACTTAGAACAATTAAACATCAATTTAAACTAATTTAATTCCTTAAATTTTATGTTTTCATAAAAAACTCAATTTTTGACACCTTTAGCGAATTCGATCACCACGAATTCGTTTCTTAACCAATTGACACGATTCGAACTACGTCGTTTTCGTTTCTTAACATATTAACATAATCCAACATCAATTTGCAGAATATATCACATATTAAGCATCAACTCTTGTACTTTCTAAAGCCCTTTTCAATACATAAACACTGTTATTTCAATTTCTTCCTACACACCAATTTCTCACGAATTTGATACTCAAACCACACTCATATATGATGACAACAGATTCTACAACATAACCCACATCATATAATCAACGTTTGAATCCACAAAATCAATTACAGAGAACGTAAATAAAACAAAACTAAAACTTTGGAAATTTAGGAATGAATTATACCTTAATCCTCTTGATTATATGCTAGCACAAGATGGTAAATCTCTCCTTCCTTTTGACAAAATCACAGAGATTACTCTCTCAATTTCTCACTCTCAATACCCTGTGTTTCCTTCCTCTCTGTATTTCTATGTTATCAAGCTTTAGGAAAAAATAAGACGCGTAAAATAAACTGAAGCTACCCACGTACTTCAGTTATAAAAAAAACAAAAGCGTCAGTTAAATAAGCCAAAGGCCACATGGCCTTGTTTGGCTACCTCCTTATTCCCCAAAATAGATTATTTTAATAATATTATATTATATTATATAGTTTTTATTTGTTACACCTATAACCACTTTTCATAACTTACAATAATAATTATAATAAATATAATTTTTATTACAATTATTCTGATGATTCATAAATAATTATATATATCTAATTTAATTCATAAATTAGACTTAATCATCGCTTTATTTAATTACTTATTTTCTTTAATATTAAACAACTCATTTAATTTAATTAATTCATTAAATTCATTCTTCAAGAATAAAATTTACCTTTGCTTTAATTTAATTATCATACACATGTAACTAAATTATTATACCACACTTTCATAAATTATTTATTTTTCTTAATAAATAATTTATTTAAAATATTTATTTAATGCAATAAATATTTAATATAAACTACAAAATTCATTTAATTTCTTTAATAGTTAACTTAACTATTAAACCTCACTTTCTCAATATATGATTATATATTTCTCTTTATACCAGATCACATATTTCAAAATATATACAACATGTATATATACATGCTCAAACTCAAAACATCTCATAATAAGAATTTTAATTATTAAATTCTTGTTTTAATAATTTATAAAAATTCGGGTTGTCACATCTTTCCCCCTTATAAGGATTCCATCCTCGGAATCAACAGAACCTCCCTTACTCAGTTTTCACCAAATCTCTTTTCAAAATTTATCGTTGAATAACTTCAACACATAACCTTAATATAGGTTTTATATTTCCTACTCCCACCATTATTCATAATAAATTCTTATAAGTTTTATTTTATAACCTTTACTTGGACTCAATTATATTTGAGTATTACATATTCTTTGACCCGTTCATTATCTTTCTCTAAGGATCATTATCATATACTATATTCTTAAACTCTCGGGACATTACATTCACCCATTTCTTCTAAGAATTTCGTCTTCGATTTTTATTTTTATTTTTTTTGACTTACTAATTTTCATTCATTCCATTTATCAAAATAGATTTTATGTTAATATCTATTTATTCCTTAAGTTCTGCAACCAAATTCTTTCTCTAAGGATCTTTCTAAGATCATCATATTCCTCACCTCATCCTCTTTTAAGAGTTTTACATTTCTCTTCTTTCTGGAATTTCATTTCTTTCTTGAAATTATTATGTTTTGCTTAATTTTCTCATCCTTTCCAGTTTCACTTTTCAGAATAACAAGAATCTTCCATAATTGCTCAATAATTGGGAAGCAATATGAATAACAGGAATTTAAAAGATTCTAAATCATGTTGAGGGGTCACATAACCGTGAACTCTTCTCTAGGTTTACTAGTGCTTTAACACAATCCTTCACACTGCAAACCAGAGTGTTTATCAATCACAAAGACTGAAAACACCCTCCACACGTACACTAGGTGCCCAGCCTATTGTACCACTGCGTTGGGCCGCAACGTAGTATTTTGTAACGACTATATGCATTACGCTCGGAACCATTGTCCCCGAAAATATGTCCCCTTGTAGGGTTGTTCACCTCAGATTTTCAATATCTGAATCCGCACCAAAACAATTTGGTTTGGTAGAACTTTTCAACAAACGCTTGAATTTCATGAACATCTTTCAATAATCGTCTAGCTGAATCAAATAGCATAGACTTCTACAACAATTCGAACATCAATCGAAATACACACACACACACACACATATATATATATATATATTCTCATATCTTAAAGAAACCTCAAAAATCCTTTTATGGCGTCATGATTATGACGTTGTCATACTACATCTCACCATAGTGGGCTGACGATCATATGATCACATCCAACACCAAGTTTCATTGCATTGATGACTCCATCGTTTATCATATCACTTGATACATATAACTAAAATATATTTTGAAAATTTTTAAAAAAACTCATTTTTTTTATCTAGACGAAACAAACAGCATAGATATGCGAATAATAGCACTGTTTTACAAATTCTTTGATTCACTAGCGTGATCCAACATTTTTTTTTTCAAAAATCAAACGTGCAACCATCGGCACGAAGTCAATAAATTTTGAAAATCTAGCAAAACTAAAAGATTTGGAAACCCTATATCTCCACTTTCTATACTGATGAATTGCTTAATAATTCTATCTATTTCCATAATTCTCAATTCTTCATTCATAGCTTATCTATACCCTAGTATAGTTCTTCAAACTTACTACACATTGAAAGTTCAGGAACTCTCCACAATAATATGAGTTTAAGAACTTATCCTAGTCAGACCATAGGCGTCCATTCGCTGAGGGGTTCAAAATATACCATATTATTGTGAGTCACAAACTTACCATATGCATTAGTTTTAAGAACCGCACCTAATCCTAATAATATCTGACTAATCTTAATAGTTCCTAACTATCAAATATACACATGAGAAAAGAATCACCTTTTCGCCATATATACATTGATAGCATGACACCAACATTCCAATGATTATCAATGTGATAAACTGAGTGCTAGCACAAAACCCTCGCCCATACAAAGGTTTGTACAACTCAGCCATCACATGAGTCCACAATTGAAATCCAGCCTAACTCTATCTTACTCTTAACTTTCTCTTTGCTCGATACGAATTCCTCGTATCACATCATTTATAACTCCTCGTGAGTTATCTCGTACTATTTTATAGTATATCATCTTCATAGCATCAAGCTATAATTATTCAAATATTACAAACCATCTTTCTTTTATAACTTAAATAGATCACATCGTGATCTTATTCTATAATCATCTCCCTTAAAACTCCTTTCTTAACTTGTGATCATTTTGTTTTACGATCCTCTTTTTTCCCTTTTTTCATTATTTACGACTTTATTTGTTATCTTGGCTATTGCCATTGTTATCTTTATATCTCTTCAAGATTCTTCCTTGACTTTTCTTGTTTATATAACGATTCTTCCTTTAAGAATTTCTAACTTCATTTACATTGCTCCACATTTCATTCAAGTTCTACATTTTCATCATACGTATCCATTTTCTATACTTGGTACACATCGAGTCTCTAAAAGTTTTAATATGGTATGTTGAGTGGTTTCCCACAAATAACCAACAAACTAGGTTCCGAGTTGCTAGTTTGTATATACCTCCGCTCTATGAAGGAATCGTTTAGCCTAGATATCATACATTAACTATTAAAGAGTACGATTGTACCACAGTTAGATATAATTTTTTTTTCTTAACTTCTTTATCATTCTCTTCATATAGACATCACCCTACATCCTTTTTATTGGAGTTGGGTAACCCCACTTTCATATTCCTTATAACTCTGTGAGGTTCTTCTTTGAATCCTCTCGCGCATATTTTAATCCTTTCTCTACACATTTCTTAAATTACTTCTTATTCTTTAAGCTCTATCTGAGCTTATTCTTTCATTATTTCTAGGGTTATAGCCTAAGGTACTCTCACCTAAGGTTTCTAACCTATCAGCTCTGATACCAACTATAACGACCCCAAAATTAATATAATTTAATTCTCAACTTCGGTCGTTAATAACACTTCTACCTTCTGATATTACATCAATATTCGATGTTAAACTTTATAAAATGCAGAATAATTTAAATTTTTATGTCTTCTTAATTTAATTTCCTGGATCAAAACCTTTATCATCTACATGTCTTTGAATCAATCTTATTGTATGATTCGCTTAATCACTGTTGTTATATAAAATTTTACATTTCAATCCGATAATCTTTACATATCAGATAACTCTAACTTTAACTTTACAACTCAACATAAAACTATACATCTTAAAACATTTACATCTCATGAATCTTAATCATGATATAAAGAAATAACAACTTTAGCTAAAATATTAATCTGCGTGTATTACTTCTGATCCATGTCATTCAAGTAGCACATAGTGTTACCTTTAATCCTTAACCTACAAAAATGGTTATTTGCAAGGTTGAGCTCGACAGCCCAGCAAAATCTAACAGTTTTCATGCATCACGTAGCATATAATAACATGCTCAACATATATCTCATAAATATTGGACTAACATAACATACATGTTAAAATTCATATAACAAGTATAAAGATTGAGTTCCTTACTCAATCAGCATGCTTTACTCAATCAACGTAGTCATAAGTTGACTTTAATCATTTCATACATTCAACATATATATAACACGTCATGCTCTTTGCAATAAAGATTTCGAACAGGTAATCACCAAGTTCACATAGCAAATTGGAACTGAAAGACTTGCCTGGTTCGTAGATTACCAATTACCGAAAAATAGCTTAAATGCTTTGGGTACATCCTACAACAGTTCAAAGGTTCATATTCACATGCATTAGTTACACATATAACGAAACCACAATGACTCTTAGTCTTAATCTTTTATAACTTGCGTCTCTTTGAAACTTAACACATATCTTCCGGTGTTTACTCCTCTTCGTATGACACTTATAATTACATAATCCCATTTTGTGTTTTTTTATACTTCTTTCGAAATCGACACTTAACGTTCATTAAAGTCGTCATAGATTCCATTAACACATATTATATGTATTAAACTTGTTAACAACAACTATGTTATATAACCTCCGCCTTATATCTCGTTACACTTCTCTTACAATTGACAATTAAGTCTTCTAATGCGTATTTACATCTAAACATATATTAGATTAACTAATCAAGTTATCATTCAAATTGTTCTTTCAACTTATATCTCTCTATAAACCAACATAAACCTTAATTATAATTTATCTTTAACTTTTGAAAACATCACATTTGGTTACATTACATAACTTACTTAAGTGACAACCAAAATCACCATATTTAGGTATTATATCATACTACAATCTGTTATTATAGTCCACATTATGTCTTAAACATCATTAACATGCTTGCCAAACTAGATTAAGTCCATTAGTCATGTCCTACAAATAAAGCGGACTTCAACGTCTCGCATCAAGGGTATGGTGCAATACGCCCATACTTAAGCTTAGATTCCACAGAATTGCACAATGCCTTGCTTCCTTGCCATTTAGCATCAAGAAATCTTATGTTCTTATTTGGTGCCTGTAAAAAAAGTAAACGCAGTAGTAACAAAGTAGTCGTTTTAGCCCAACTAACACGAATTTCACCCACACAACAGTGAAATTAACATATACAATTGATATAAAACTAACACAAACATGTTTCCTCACAAATTCATCAACTTAGAATAATTAAACATCAATTTAAACTAATTTAATTCCTTAAATTTCATGTTTTCATAAAAAAACTCAATTTGTGACACCTTTAGCGAATTCGATCACCGCAAATTCGTTTCTTAACCAATTGACATGATTCGAATTACGCCGCTTTCGTTTCTTAACATATTAACAAAATCCAACATCAATTTGTAGAATATATCACATATTAAGCATCAACTCTTGTACTTTTTAAAGCCCTTTTTCCATACATAAACACTGTTATTTCAATTTCTTCCTACACACCAATTTCTCACGAATTTGATACTCAAACCACACTCATATATGATGACAATAGATTCTACAACATAACCCACATCATATAATCAACGTTTGAATCCACAAAATCAATTACAGAGAACTTAAATAAATCAAAACTAAAACTTGGAAATTTAGGAATGAATTATACCTTAATCATCTTGATTATATGCTAGCACAAGATGGTAAATCTCTCCTTCCTTTTGACAAAATCACAGAGATCACTCTCTCAATTTTTCACTCTCAATACTCTGTGTTTCATTCCTCTCTGTATTTCTATGTTATCAAGCTTTAGGAAAAAATAAGACGCGTAAAATAAACTGAAGCTACCCACGTACTTCAGTTATAAAAAAACAAAAGCGTCAATTAAATAAGCCAAAGGCCACAAGGCCTTGTTTGGCTACCTCCTTATTCCCCAAAATAGATTATTTTGATAATATTATATTATATAGTTTTTATTTGTTACACCTATAACCAATTTTCATAACTTACAATAATAATTATAATAATTATAATTTTTATTACAATTATTTTGATGATTCATAAATAATTATATATATCTAATTTAATTAATAAATTAGACTTAATCATCGCTTTATTTAATTACTTATTTTCTTTAATATTAAACAACTCATTTAATTTAATTAATTTATTAAATTCATTCTTCAAGGAATAAAATTTACCTTTGCTTTAATTTAATTATCATACACACGTAACTAAATTATTATACCACACTTTCATAAATTAATTATTTTCTTAATAAATAATTTATTTAAAATGTTTATTTAATGCAATAAATATTTAATATAAACAACAAAATTCATTTAATTTCTTCAATAGTTAACTTTACTATTAAGCCTCACTTTCCCAATATATGATTATATATTTCTCTTCATACCAGATCACATATTTCAAAATATATACAGCATGTATATATACATGCTCAAACTCAAAACATCTCATAATAAGAGTTTTAATTACTAATTTTTTATGTTAATAATTTATAAAAATTCGGGTTGTCACAATAGTTGTACGACGACACACCCTTTTGTGGGCCCCATAACAGAAAACGGGTGGATGAAGAAAATGACAAGTTTGAGTTTTTATAAATAACTTGGCAGTAATTGTTACCAATTAACAATTGTTGAATACTCGGTAGTTAAAATACGATGAATACGCGTGGTTGCACAAAGAAGATTACCAGTGTTGTATGCAAAGATTTTTGAATTATTGATTCTTACGTAAGAATGCACTACTCAATAATTGTTACTGTGATGCCCCCAAAATAGGTATACATCACCCATTCTGAGTCACCAAATACATGGTACAGAAATAACTACAACTTCATTAATACAATTGTCGTGCAAAATACGACAACACATAAACTGTGAGTTTAAATACAAATATTGCCTTCTACACAATATCCACACTCAGATAAAGTCATCATTATAATTATTGATGCACTATTTTACATAATAGTGAGGACTGCTAAAACAACTATCTTGAACCATCACTCCATACCCCCAGCTAGTTCCTGCTAAATTCTCACTTCCTGAGAAGAAAAATGGAACAAAAAGAAAAAGGGTGAGCTCAACTATCCTATTAAAGAATATTATGACTAAGATAATGAATAACAAATTATCGTTAGCCTTCAACAAATCAGATAAAATATAATGGACAACAAGATTTAGATCAATATTTGCAGCGGAAATAATAATTCATTAGAAGAATTTAGTAGAGAATGAAATCTACTATCATCTATGAATTTAAAAGTCCATCATCAATATTTTATCCCTGTAACATCAATCAATATACATCTTGAATCAAATATTCATCTTTGCACTACGGGCCAAAGATATTTATTTGTATCACCAGTTGGTCATGTTCATCTCAACACCTGTCCATTTTTGCACTATAGGCCAAGGATATTCATCAGGTAATCATTCATCTTTGCACTACAGGCCAAAGATATTCATCAAGTATCACCATTAAGGACTGGGGATGATGAAAAATATTTTAAAAAACGAATCCAGTGAGATAAAAGGACAAAGATTAGAGATTCGTACTTTAGATAATCCAAGTTTAAAAATACTCCATAATAAACTATAGTGGAGTAAAATTCAAGAATGAAGATCAAAACATGGATACAATCAAAGATAGTAACCATAATAGACATCTGGGACAAAGAAGAGAAAATTTCATTTTTTGGTGAATATTGTCGTACTCGTGAATAGTAATCCCGACACAAAAAGGTAGAAATTTCACAATAATATTCATACCAATATTTCGGCATAATGATATTGAAAAAAATAATATCATTTACAAAGAAAATAACATCCCTTACCTCAAAAGAACAGTATTTCTGACTAGAATATCGGATGTAATGCTGAAGAAAACTTACATTGAATAGAAACTCTCAAAGTATCTAAATACTCACAAAATACACTCGATAATATAGAGAGAGAAAGCTTATGATTCTGGTGTGATTTTTAATTCTAACTAAGCACCCTATTTATAGGAAAATACTAGAACGCCAAAGGACACTAAATTAATAAAATATTAATATATTAAAAATTTCTATGCCCACCATCTTTGCCTAAAACTCAGCACACCTCTAGTGGGGCCCACCAAAATTAGATTTTATACACCAACCAAAAGTGGGGCCCACCATATTTTTTTAATAAAAATATTTATTTTCGAAACTTCAATAATTCATAATAAATAGCCCTTTTATCAGAAAATTATAAATTTTATGTCCATTCCATAGAAAATCGAATTTTCTACAACTTTGTAGAAGAAAGTTTTTCCAAATTTCAAATAAAAAATGCCCGAAATCCAAATACGGACGATTTCTAATACCTCCATTCTGACAAAATACTGATAAAACACCTCAGCATTAATTTCTTCATTTATCTCCACACAAAATAAATATTTTCATATCCATCATTTATATCCACATAAAATAAATATTTCCTTATCATATAAATCAATAATTAATTATTCACAAATAATATTACAGAATCATAATTATGACAAACAGGTCATTCCCAAGAAAGATGGGGCTTTTTGATAAGGATTTCTCCTTACTGGCACGCAATTAGATGACCAAACCCCTTTTCTTAGACAAAACTTCGTTAGACATTGCCAATAATGCTATTTAATAATATTATTCAAATAATATGAATTATTGATCTAATAATGAAAATACTGTGTAGTGACAATTATTGAAACAATAATAATATAAAATATCAACACAACAATTATTGAATCAATAAAATAAAATATTGAATAAAGAATTATTGTAATAATTATTGAGTAGTGCCTTCTTACGTAAGAATCAATAATTCAAGAATGTGCAATACCGCATGCTATTTGCATGCACCCACGCCAGACATCAGTATTTTAACCACCGTGTATTCTAACAAAGGTTAATTCAGTAAATAATTATGCCATTATTTAAAAAACTCAAACTTGTCATTTTCTTCATCCGACCTTTTTCTGTTATGGGGCCCACAAATGGTTGTGTCGTCGTACGAATATTCCCCGATAACAAAAATATTCCACGACCAAACGAAATGAATATTCCCCGACAACAATGAATATTTTATAACCACTTGCTTATTTTGCAAAATTTATACATTTCACCCATAACCAAAGCATTATATCAAATTAACACCTTACTATTTTAAAATAATGAATAAAGGAAATTCAATTTTATTTATAAAAAGTTGGGGTCTTACAACCTCCCCTCCTTATGAAATTTCATCCTCGAAATTGACGTACGTACCTGGTGTTTCGAAAAGGTGAGGGTACCTCGCTTTCATTTCTGATTCCAACTCCCAATTCATTTCCTTAATAACATGGTTCCTCCACAAAACCTTGACTTGTGGTATAACCTTTGTGCATAGGACATGCTCTTTCTTATCCAAGATCTTGATAGGTACATCCTCGTATGTTAAATCTTCGACTATCTCGTCCGGTTCTAACTCAATAATGTGGTTCAGGTCTTTCACATATTTATGAAGCATAGATATATGAAAAAAATTATAAACACGAGACATGCTTAGAGGTAATGCGAGTCTATAGGCCACATTTTCTATTCGGTCAAGAATCTCAAATGGACCAATAAATCGTTGATTGAGCTTTCCTCTCTTCCTGAATCTTGTAACTCCCTTCCATGGAGCAATATGTAACAGTACATGATCTCCAATATTAAATTCCACGTCTATTCGATGAAGATCGGCATAACTCTTTTGTCGATCATGTGCCATTTGTATATGTTGTCAAATCGTTTGGATCTTTTCTGTAGTCATGCGTACCAATTTTGGTCCCAACAACGTTGCTTCACCCACCTCGTCCCAGCATACTGGAGAACGACACTTTCATCCATACAATGCCTCAAATGGAGCCATGCCTATATTTGCTTGATAACTGTTGTTGTAGGAGAATTCCACCAATGAAAAGTACATATCCCAACTTCCTTTGAAATCTAGGACATAGAGTCTTAATAGATCTTCAAGGGTTTGAATAGTCCTTTTCGATTTTCCATCCGTTTGAGGATGGTATGCCGAACTAAATCGTAAATCCGTGCCCATAGCTTTCTGCAAGCTAAACCAAAATCATGAAGTGAATCTTGGGTTACGATCCAAAACTATGGATACTGGCATGCCATGCAATCTTATAATCTCATTTATGTACATACGAGTAAGACGTTCAAGGGAATAAGTCTCACATATAGGAAAGAAATGAGAAGACTTGGTTAATCTATCAACAATAACCCAAATCGCATATATGCCTTGAGAAACCTTGGGAAGACCCGTAACAAAATCCATAGTAATATGTTCCCACTTTCATTTTGGAATCTCAAGTGGTTGCAATGGACCCTTTGTCACTTAATGCTCTGCCTTTACATGTTGACAAGTTAAACACCTCGAGATAAACTCCGCGATCTCTCTCTTCATATTGCTCCACCAAAATGTATGTCAATGATTATGATACATTTTGGTACTCCCAGGATGGATTGCAAATGGTGTGTTGTGTGCCTCCATCATGATTCTATGCTTTAAGTAAGAATCGTTAGGAATGCAAAGTCTGGAGTTGACTCGAAGTATTCCTTCTTCATCAATTCTTACTTTTGGAATAACACCTTCTTGTACTTTCTTCTTCATACGTATTATCTCTAGGTCTGTGGCTTGAGCAACTTTAACTTTATCGATTAAAGTCAGTTCTACTCTTATGTTTGATATCATCACCTGGGTACTTGGAGCCTTTAACTCTATCTCCATCCTTTATAAGTCATACAAAATGGGTTTTTGTGTTAACAACTTCGCACTCTTACCCGCATATGATCTTCTACTCAATGCGTTAGCTACCACGTTTGCTTTTCCAGGATGATATTGAATGCTATGGTCGTAATCTTTCAACAGCTCGAGCCAATGTCATTGCCGCAAGTTGAGTGCCTTTTGGGTGAAGAAATATTTGAGGCTTTTATGATCCGTATAAATCTTCACTTTTTCCCTATACAAGTAGTGTCTCCAGATTTTCAATGCGAAAATAACTGCTGCCAACTCCAGATCATGAGTAGGATAATTCCTCTCATACTCTTTGAGTTGTCGCAAGGCATAGGCTATGACTTTCCCATGTTGCATGAGAACACATCCTAACCCTTTGCCTGAAGCATCGCCGTAGATAATAAATCCATCCGAACCAGATGGTATTGTTAGAATAGGTGCCAAAATGAGTCTCCTCTTGAGCTCTTGGAAACTCTTCTCGCATTCCTTGCTCCATACGAATTTTGTATCTTTCCGAGTGAGCTGAGTTAATGGAGTAGCGATTCAAGAAAATCCTTCCACGAATCTCTGATAATAACCAGCTAAGCCCAGAAAGCTACGTACTTCAGTTACCGACTTTGGTTGCTCCCAACTTTATATTGCTTCAATCTTCGCTGGGTCAATAGATACTCCTTGTTTTGACACCACGTGCCCAAGGAATGCTACTTCCTTAAGCCAGAACTTGCATTTCTTTAGCTTGGCATATAGCTTGTTGTCACGAAGCCTTTGAAGTACCAGCTTCAAATGGTGCTCCTGATCTTCACGGCTTTTGGAATAGATGAGGATGTCATCAATAAAGACAACAACGAACTGATCCAAATATTCCTTGAACACACAATTCATCATATTCATGAAAGCAGCAGGAGCATTAGTCAATCCAAAAGACATGACTAAGAATTCATAATGCCCGTCATCGAAGTTCTAAAGGCGCCTTCTTGAATATCCTCGCTTTTAATCTTCAAATTGATGATATCCGTAATCGAAGATCGATCTTTTCAAAAGAATTGTGCTCCTTCAGTAATCGGTCGAACAGTCATCAATGCGAGGTAACAGATACCTATTCTTAATGGTGACATAGTTCAATTCTCTAGTAGTCAATACAGAAGTCGCATACTCCCGCTTTTCTTCTTTTTACTTAATAAAATAGAGCACCCCAAGGAGATGTACTAGACGAATGAAACCGATGTCTAACAACTCCCAGTAGTTGTACCTTTAACTCCTAAAGTTCAATAGAGCCATTCGATATGGGGTTTTAGAAATGGGCTTTGTACCGTGTTCAAGGTCAATAAAGAATTCAACTTCATGTTCGGGGTAGTACCGAAATTCTTCAAGAAATACATCAGGAAATTCACTAACAACAGAAATATTATTCAAATCTGACATGTTTTTGTTCAAGTCCATAACATGGGCTAAGAAAGCTTGACATCCATTTTTTAATAAATGAATGGCTTTATGGCTTGATATGACAGTGATTGACTTTAGTGGTTTGGTTGCTTGAATTCGCATAACAGGTTGGTTAGGAATATGAAAACTAATAACTTTACAAAAACAATCAATTTTAGCATGATGAGTGGTTAACCAATCAATCCCTAAAATCACATCGAATGCAAGTATCTTTAAAGAGATAAGATCAACAGGTAATGTGATGGTGCCAACTTGGTTCAAGCAAGATTTATAAATAGTGGATGTAATGAAAGTTTCTCCTTACGGAGTTTCCATAGATAAGTCAAAGTCTAATTTCTCCGGAGTCAAGTTTAAACGTTGAGCACAAGTAGGAGAGATAAAAGAATGGGTAGAACCAGTATATAGTAAAGTATAAACTTCGCAAGAGTTTAAGATTAGCTTACCCGTGATCACCTCATTCAGGTTTCTTATGTTTTGGCGGTCCACGACAAAACGCCTCCTTGAACCATCGACTTTGTTTTTATTCAGCAGTAATGCCTTTGGTGCCACCGTCCCAATTGGACTTGACTTCACTACCGGACAAAATTGGGCTATATGACCATCTTTTCCACAACTAAAACATACCTTGCAAGGCTGTGAACAGTTTGGACTTATGTGTCCCTCATCTCCAGATTCAGTAGCATCTCTAACCGATTGGATTGCTTTCTCCCCTAGAATTTGTTGCTGGTGCTAGTGCTGATGTCTTTTCGTCATTGTTGAATCTCCTCATTTTGAAATTTCTGCTTGGCTCACCTCTCTTATTATCATGGCCACGATTACCACCCGAGTGGTTACCGCTTTTGTCTCAGATTTTTCCCTCCCATTGGTTATCATTGCTTCAGATGATCGCTTCCATCCAGTATGACCACAGTTGTGGTCCCTCGGTTGAACATACTTATTATCTCGCTTCTAATAATTGAGCCTCATTGACAACATTTGAATATAGAGAAAATTTGTGAGAGATAAGGTATTGATTTAATTTTGGGTTTTAGATCTCTCGTAAACATCCGCGTCATAATGCCCTCATTCTCTACCAAATGAGGTTCAAACTCGGATAACTTCATGAATTTACCACGCATCGACACCGCATGTTGTTCTGTTCCAGTCTAATAAACTCTACCTCCTTCATATAACGAATACTTTCAGGAAAGTACTTGTCATTAAACAGTTTCTGAAATGTTTCCTAAGACATATTGAGTGCGGCTGGCTGGGTACGCTTCACAGATTCCCACCAGTAATTTGCCTCTGCACGGAACATAAAGGTGGCGAATGGAACCTTCTGTTTCTCCGTGCATCCCAAGACATCGAATATCTTGGTAATTTGCTTGACCCACGTTTCTGCCTTAATTGGATCCGACTTTACCTAGAACTCCGGTGGTCCCAACTCTTTGAACTGCTTGGCTGTGACAAACCGTGCACTGCTATCATTTCCACCCGTATTTTGTACACAAGTCTCACTCGTCAGATTTTGCATGAACTACAAAAAGCTTCTAAACATCCCATCATTCATCGTTTGTTCGGTAATGTTGTTTACAGGATGAACATTGTCGTCATGTTGCACGTTCTCCTAGTTGGTGATTAAAGGTGTCTCCACGGTTTCATACACTCCATTGTTAACGTTCTCAGCTGCCATTCTCAAATACTACCACAAAACAAGGGTTAAATAAAGAAATTGACATACCACATAATACCCCTATATTCTGACCGACCAATAAATAAGCTTAGGTAGGACACACTAGCAAATGATTTACTCGTCTCTCCTCTCCTAGTTCTATTCCCCGATCTCCGCTAGAGACCATATCCCTAAGCTCTGATACCAACTGTGATGCCCCTAAAATAGGTATACATCACCCATTCTGAGTCGCCAAATACATGGTACAAAAAAAACTACAACTTCATTAATACAATTGTCGTGCAAAATACGACAACACATAAAATGTGAGTTTAAATACAAATATTATCTTCTAGATAATATCCACACTCAAATAAAGTCCTCATTATAATTATTGATGCACTATTTTACATAATAGTGAAGACTGTTAAAATAACTATCTTGAACCAACACTCCATACCCCGGCTAGTTCCTGCTAAATTCTCACTTCTTGAGAAGAAATATGGAACAAAAAAGAAAAGGGTGAGCTCAACTAGCTCATTTATATCCACATAAAATAAATATTTCCTTATCATATAAATCAATAATTAATTATTCATAAATAATATTACAGAATCACAATTATAACAACCAGATCGTTCCCAAGAAAGAGGCGCACAATTAGATGACCAAACTCCTTTCCTTAGACAGAACTTCGTTAGACATTGTCAATAATGCTATCTAATAATATTATTCAAATAATTTGAATTATTGATCTGATAATAAAAATATTGTGCAGTGACAATTATTGAAACAATAATAATATAAAATATTAACGCAGTAATTATTAAATTAATAAAATAAAATATTGAACAATAATTACTATAACAATTATTGAGTAGTGCCTTCTTACGTAAGAATCAATAATTCAAGAATATTGTGTAATACCGTGTGCTACTGTGCAACCACGCGTATTAATGTATTTTAACCACCAGGTATTCTAACAGTGTTAATGGTAACAATTACGCCGTTATTTAAAAAACTCAAACTTGTCATTTTCTTTATCCGACCGTTTTCCGTTATGAGGCCCACAAATGGTTTAACGGTACGTCAGTACTAATATTCCCAAACAAAGAAGAATATTTCACGACCGCATTTAATATTCCCCGACAACAATGAATATTTTATAACCATTTGCTTATTTTGAAAAATTTGCACATTTCACCCATAACCAAAGCATTATATCAAATTAACACCTTATTATTTCAAAATAATGAATAGAAGAAATTCAATTTTATTTATAAAAAGTTGGGGTCTTACAGTTACAGTAATTACTGTTCAATATTTTATTTTATTGATTCAATAATTACTACGTTGATATTTTATATTATTGTTGTTTCAATAATTATCATTGCACAGTATTTCCATTATCAGATCAATCATTCATATTATTTGAATAATATTATTAGATAACATTATTGGCAATGTCTAAGGAAGTTTTGTCTAAGGAAAGGGGTTTGGTCATCTAATTGCGCGCTAGTAAGGAGAAATCTTTATCGAAAAGCCCCCTCTTTTCTAGGAACGAGCTGGTTGTCATAATTGTGATTCTGTAATATTATTTGTGAATAATTAATTATTGATTTATACGATAAGAAAATATTTATTTTATGTGGATATAAATGAAGGAATTAATGCTGAGGTGTTTTATCAGTATTTTGCCAAAATGGGGGTGTTTTATCAGTATTTTATCGGAATGGATGTATTAAAATCATTTGTTTGTGGATTTTGGGCTTTTTTCTATTTGGAATTTAGAAAAATTTTCTTTTACAAAGTTGTAGAGAATTAAATTTCCTACGGAATAGACATGAGATTCGAATTTTTCTAATAAAAGGGCCATTTATTATGAATTATTGAAGTTTCAGAAATAAATGTTTTTATTAAAAACATGGTGGGCCCCACTTTTGGTTGGTGTGGAATTGGCTGATTTTGGTGGGCCCCACTTAAGGTGTGCTAAAATTTGTTTCAAAAGTGGCGTGCTTGAAAATTTTGATAAATTATTATTTTATTAATTTAGTCTGCTTTGGCGTTCTAGCATTTTCCTATAAATAGGGTGCTTAGTTAGAATTAAAAATTACCCCAGGATATGAAGTTTTCTCTCTCTATAATATCGAGCGTATTTTGTGAGTATTTAGATACTTTGAGAGTTGTTATTCAGTGCAAGTTTCCTTCAGCATCATATCAGATATTTCAACCAAAAGTACTGTTCTTTTGAGGTAAGGGATGTTATTTTTTTCATAAATGATGTTATTTCTTCAATATCATTATACCGAAATATTGGTTTAAATTTTATTATAAAATTTTTACCTTTTCATGTTGAGGTTTACTATTCACGTATACGACATTATTCACGAATACAGTACTATTCACAAGTACTGTTCACGAAGTATGATTTTTCTTATGGAATTTCTATCTTTTCGTGTTGGGGTTACTATTCACGTATATGACACTATTCACGTATACAACACTTCACAGAAAAATAAAATTTTCTTTTCTTTGTCCAAGATGTCGATTATGGTTACTATGTTTGATTGTATCCATGTTTTGATCTTCATTTTTGAATTCTGCTCCACAATTGATTATTATGGAGTATCTTTGAACTTGGATAAACTGAAGTACGAATCCCTAATATTTGATCTTTTATCTCACTGGATTCGTTTTCTTTAAGATATTTTTCATTATCCTCAGTCCTAAATGATGATATAACTGAATATCTTTGGTCTGTAGTGCAAAGATGAATGATTACCTGATGAATATCTTTGGCCCGTTGTGCAAAGATGGAGAGGTGTTGAAATGAACATGACCAACTGGTGATACAAATGAATATCTTTAGCCCGTAGTGCAAAGATGAATATTTGATTTAAGATGTATATTGATTGATATTATAGGGATAAAATATTGATGATGGACTTTTAAAATTCATAGATGATAGTAGATTTCATTCTCTACTTAACTCTTCTAATGAATTATTGTTTCCGCTGCAGTTGTTGATCTAAAACTTGTTGTCTATTATATTCTATCAGTTTTTTCCCCAGTTGAAGACTAAGGATAATTTGTTGTACATTATCTTAATCATAATATTCTTTACTGGGCTAGTTGAGCTCACCCTTTTCCTTTTTGTTCCATTTTTCTTCTCAGGTGACGAGAATATAGCGGGAACTAGTCGAGGTGTGGAGTGATGTTTCAAGGAAGTTATTTTAGTAGTTCTCACTATTTTATAAAATAGTGTATCAATAATTGTACAGAGGACTTATTTGAGTGCGGATATTGTCTGAAAGACAATATTTGTATTTAAACTCACAGTATATGCGTTGTCGTATTTTGCACGATAATTATAATAATGAAGTTGTACTTGTTTTCTGTACCATGTATTTGGCAACTTAGAATGAGTTGTGTATACCTATTTTGGAGGCGTCACTGCGTCACATCTATCGTCCTTCTGTCCCAGCATGCAGCCCATGGCATTGTCATTAATGGATAGGTACATGAACAGGGGAACATCATCCCTGGGTAGTACCAAAACAGTAGCGTTAACCAGCTGCTCTTTGATTGTTAGGAAGGCTTTTTGAAACTCATCGTTCCATTTCATGGAGGAGTGCTTCCTTAACAACTTGAAGATAGGCTCACAGGTTGCTGTGAGTTGAGAAATGAACCTGCTAATGAAGTTGATTCTTCCCAAAAATCCCCATATTTCCTTCTTTGTCTAAGGAATGAGCATATCTGTAATGGCATGGATTTTGGTGGGGTCCAGCTCAATCCCTTTGTGGCTGACTAGGAAACCTAGCAACTTGTCCGATTTAACGCCAAAGGCGCACTTGGCTGGATTCAACTTCAAGTTGTACTTACGCAACCTGTTGAAGAGCTTTCTGAGATGGTTTAAGTGGTCTTCTTCCCTTCGGGATTTGACAATGATGTCATCCACGTAGATCTCTATCTCTTTGTGCATTAAGTTATGGAAAAGCGACATCATAGCTCGCTGGTAGGTTGCTCCGGCATTAATGAGGCCGAATGACAACCGTCTATAGCAAAAGGTTCCCTAAGGCGTGATGACAGAAGTTTTCTCACGATCCTCCACAGCAACCATTATTTGATGGTACCTTGCAAAGTAGTCCGCAAAGGAGTACATGTCGTATTGAGCAGTATTGTCAATTAGAATGTAGATAAATGGCACGGGAAAGCTATCTTTGAGGCAAGCTTTATTCAAATCCCGGTAATCCACGCAAACTCGCACCTTTCTTCCCGGTTTAGGTACGAGGACTAACTTGGATAGCCATTCAGGATATGTGGACACCATGATGATGTCAGCTTGAAATTGTTTCATAATTTCTTCTTTAACGGTTAAACTCCACTCAGGTTTTAATCATTGAGCTTCTGCTTGACTGGCTTGAATCCCTCTTTAATGGGAAGGCGATGGATGACGATGTCCATGGATAAACCCACCATGTCTTCCTGAGACCATGCAAACACATCCTGAAATTGGGTTAATAGTGCAACCATATCATTCCTTTGGTTTGGAGTGAGGTCTATACCAATCTGGATCAACCTAGAGCTTTCTAAGGTTCCAAGATTGAATAAGGTGGTTTGATCAAGATTTGGTTTGGGTTTTTCTTCGACCAATTCCTTGATCTCCTAAGGTATCTCAATGTCCTCTTGTATTTCCATCAAGTCTGAGTCCATCTTTTCATCAAAGTTACAGTCATAGTGGAGAAAAGGCACCTCATCAGCAAGTACATGCACATCTAAATCCAGAGTCCTGAAATAAAATATGCTTTCACTTAATATATAAAATTGTTCAATCATACAAAGTATTAGCATGTAATGACAAAATAACTGCTAATACTGTATAGAAAAGTAAGCAGTTAAAGCTATCTACAGGGCAAAGGGGGTTTCTGCCCTTTTTACCCTTGTCGACCAATGCAAAGAGTGCTTTTCCAATTGTCAAGGGTGAAGTCCTGGTGGACGGCAGTAATGAAGTTGCTATCATCGTCTTTCTTCTCCCGAATGATGACCATAATGTCGGGACAATCATTGTCTAGAATGTATCTATTTGTGTGCTCATCATGTAGAAGGATGCGTAGATGAGACAAACTCCTGGCGATGTCTTATTTATGTTTTTGTTCCCTTTCTTCCACTTCGGGATCAGGAATCAGGACCTCTTTTGCTCTAACCGGTATCAGTTTGGGAAATAGCATAGCCATAACATGGGCTGGAACTTTTACCGGTGACTGTATAGGCTTAGGATCTGTAGGTGGAGATAATCGTCGTATGGCTGAAGATGAAGGAATCTGTTTGAGCTTGTGAATATTCCTATGACTGGAGCTAGCAGAGTAGCCAAATCCAGCTGTCCCTGTTTGAATGGGAACTTAAATTGGGTGCTTAATGCCCTGATGATCTTTGCCCAACCCTTGTCCAGGTTGATGACCCAATGACATCATCTCTTGAGTGGCCGACATTACCTTGGCATAAATCTTGGGGGTGAGAGGTGGCGTCCCAATGGGATGGTAATGAGTGTTGCTCACCTCCAGGGCATGGAAACTGACTAGCTCAACTTCTGAATTGAAGCTAATGAGTGGTATGTCACCTTGTTCAGGACATTCCGGCTCAGCATTAACAGTTGATTAGGCTCTTGTTGATAATGTATTTGAGTTGCAGATGAAGGGTGGAAGGGACGAATCTAGCCATATAAATCCACGATCTTCCCAAAAGCAGATTATATCTTGTAGCTATTCTGAGCATGTGAAAGGATACACCAAATGTATATAGACCAATCTCCACTGGAAGTTCAATCTCTCCAATGACATTTCGTCGGGACCCATCAAAAGCTTTGATAACCGTATGACTGCTTTTTATCCTCTTGGGGTTGATATTCATCTTCTCCAAGGTGGCATAAGGACATATATTCAAAGATGACCCACCATTTATCAGAACTCCTCCCACCATATATCCCGAGGACAAAATTGCTATGTGCAACGGCTTACAATGACCAGTCCCTTCAGCGGGTATGTCGTCATCAGTGAAAGATATCACATTATTGTTAAAAATGTGATCAACCAGATATTGGAATTTTTCCACATCCACTGATTTTGGCAAATGGGCTTCTTCCAAGACCCTTAGCAAGATCTTCCTGTGATCTTCAGAAGAGAAAACCAAGTCCAGTATGGAAATTTGTTGTGGAGCTTCTCTCAAGCTTAAAACCACCTTGGCTTCGTTATGGCCCACAGTATGGAGGAACTCTTCAATCCTCTTAATGGGAACTTTCCCCATTGATTTGATGGTAGGCTTTATCACTCGATGGGGAAGATACAGTGGATTTTCCTTCGACACTGCAGCAGTTATCGACGTCGAGATTTTTATTTGTCCCTTTTCTATTCTTGTTCTTTGGTGTTCTCATTTTATGTGAGATTTGTTTGAAAAAACAAGTGAAAAAGGTCCGACATGTATATGTCGACGATTTGACTGTAAGAGTCGCCAGTTGGTGTTTTTAACTGGTTGCACCAAAGCAACCGAGAAAAGGTTTGCACATTGACCCAGTGACGTGACACTGCTAAAGGGGTCTGTGAAATCGAGATTCATTTGGGTTCGGGGGCTTGATTACGCGGAGGGAAGGTGTTAGGCACCCCCCGACATCCGTGTTACCACGGTGACTGCCACTTTTCAAGAAACTGTTATATGAATGTGTGTGTGTGTGTCAATGTGCTGTTATTTGGAAGTAGTGTGAGGCCTCATTCGTACCTATATACAAAGGGTTTGAATTAGTATGAAAAAATTAGTTTTAGCAAAATATAGCAATGAGGTTTTATAAAAGAGGTTTTTCAAACCCTGTGCTCAATAGTAATTGAGACCTTTTTATACTTCCATTTTATTATTAAATGTTCGGCTTGAATGCTTTTATTTTTGAGATACGAATCATCTTCTAGAAAATAATATATAGCAGTGCCGAACTCCTCATAGGCATGAAGCCATCTAAGAAAATTCAAACACCGTGAATAATTTACAAGCTGCTTACAGATGAAAATGTCCATCACGGGAACCGAATCTAGTTTCAATAGACTGAATTTGTGATCACATGATTCCTAGGCTCACATGATGCCGCAGTTTATATAAAAAGCAGTGAGCAGTTATATATATAAAAGTTGTAAATATATATATATACAGACATGATCAACCACCATGAATTACCTCCATGGGGGATCGAAAATTAAATATATAAAAGTGGTAAATATACATATATATATATAGACATGATCAACCACCACGAAGCACCTCCACGGGGGATCAGAAATGTAAATAAAGCAGTAAAAAGATCAACCGCCACGAAGTAAACTCCAGGCAGGACGGAATATAAATAAAAGCGGTAAAGGCCACGTAAGTAAACTCCGAACTGACATAAATGTATATATATATATATATATATATATATATATATATATAAAAGCGATAAACGCATACGATGTTTCTCAATCCCTATTGGTTTATAATTTCACCGATTTGTCGCTATATATATATATATATATATATATATATATATATATATATATATATATATATATATATAAAGTAAGTAAACGCTACGGACGTGAGTCCAAGCTCAATCGAGGCATAACTCGATAATGTTAGTCCATATATATATATATATAAGTATATATATATACAGACAGAAATGAAAACCACGGACCGAAGTCCGGGCATACACACACAACATGACTCTCAATGTGAAGAAGAGTGTGTGCAAAGATGAAGAGAAAGGCTTTATAATGTGTAAGAAGGCTTACAGTGGGCTGCCAAAGAAGACTTCTATAACTTTAAGTGGATGAACACTCAGCTCCCGCCGATAAAAATATAGCTATATGTGAGCTAACAAGTGTTTAAAATGAGAAAACACTCAATATAGGGGGTGTACAGAGCAAATTGAACAGGGCGTCCTCGCCTTTTTTTCTTGCAAATATAGCCACCCCAAGCTCTATATTTATAGAGCTGGGAGCCGCAGGTGTACCTACGGAAGCCACAGGTGTACCTATGGCAGCCGCAGATGCACCTGTGTCTGCCTAGGGTGTCCTGGGCTCCGCTGGTCCCGCTATCTCGAAGTACGTGCACGCGTGCAACGTGATGTCCGCTCGAACTTGCAGAACTACAATCCGAGCCTCCGATTGAGGCGTGCCATACCATTCTGGAAAGCTCTTTCCGAGAGTTATGCAATGACATAGGATTTGCCCTTTTTTGATTCCAGGAAGATGGATCCATGATCGAAATGGCATTTCCGGGATTTCGTTAGGCAGTCCGTTGAGTCGTTTTGCGTAGTTTGAGCTCGAAAGTTAAGATATGGTTCTTGTGGGACTTCTTTTGAAGAAGTTTGAGTTGAAATGATTTGATGTGATTTGAGTTGAAGTTGAGTTGGTAAAATGACCATTTTTCCTCTCCCAGGGTTATCTCTAGTTTTGGCATAGTTGTAGCAGCCTTTTCTCAGGGTTATCTCTGAGATTGGTCTACTGTCGACTCTGAATGTCCTCAGGGTTATCTCTGAAGTTGGCTTGACCTCCTGAGGTTGACTCTGGGCTTTGCAATTGATTTCTTAGGCTATCTCTAGGGTTAGAATTGATGTTGTGGTCCTCCAGGGTTATCTCTGGAGTGTGAAAAAGACGTTTTTGTCCTCCTACATAGTTAGTAATAGGAAAATGAAATTTTGAGTGTCTACAGATGCCCCTCTTTATCATGTTCATGCAATGCAATGAAATGGACATGATAAAGATTACTAGACACTCAAAATATGACAAGGCATTTTGAAAGATGCAAATCATAATGTAATGAATGTTATAATGAATGTTAAAATGCTTTCGCAAATCGCAGTTCACAAATCGCATATCGCATTTCGCATTTTGTACTTCGCATTTGGCCAATCGCACTTTGTAATTCGCACATCGCATTTCACATATTTTAAATCGCAAATCGCATTTCGCACATCGCAAATCGTTTTACCTTTACTGGTTATTATTGATGCATATGCTGGTGTTGACTCCAACGGTTTGGCTTTTTATCGGTGTTGCTGATGCTTGTTTGATGAAGATAAGTTGAGATGTTTTTTACATCTCTGTTGGGGATGAAGTTCTGAAATCATCGGACCTTCCCGATGTATACGCTGGTTGTTTACAACGGTGCCTACCCTGCTGGTAGTTTTCTACGCTGACATCGCTAAAATGTTTTGGTTCTCACTCGAACGGCGGTGTACAAAGCTTTCATCGCTGAAATGGCCCGATGTTATGCAGAATTGATGCCAATGGTTTAGAATATCGGTTCTTCTGATACCTTCGATGAAGTTATATTCAATGTCTTAATTCACCAGCCTTCGCCTGATGTTACGCTGGATTGATGACAACCAACTGATGTCTACGACGGAATTTTCCTCTAATCTATACATTTAATGTGCGCATATTTAAATTTACAAGAGATGCATGCTAAATGTGACGTCCCCAAAATAGGTATACATCACCCATCTTAGGTCGCCAGATACATGGTACAAAATTCAAATACAACTTAATTATACAACTGTCGTGTAAAATACGACAAAACATAATCTAAGAGTTTTAATAAGAATATTGTCATTTAGACAATATCCACACTCAATGGAGTTCTCATTACATTTATTGTCACACTATTTCATAGAATAGTGAGGACTACTAAAGCCACTTATCCTGGACCATCAATCCGCTTTCACGATTCGGTCCCAAATTATATTCTCATTTCACAAGAGAATAAAGAAAGAAAGGGTGAGCTCAACTAGCCCAGTAAGAAATATTATGACTAAGATAATGAAGATTAATTATCCTTAGCCTTCAACAATATAACAACTGATAGAATATAATAGACAACAAGTTTTAGATCAACAACTTCAGCGGAATAAGCAATCCATTAGAAGAGTCAAGTAGAGCTTAAAATCTACTATCTTCTATGATTTAAAAAGTTTTTCATCAACTTTATCGCTGAGACTCAGCTTAATAAATAAAATCGAATCATCCCCGCACCACGGCCAAGGATATTCATGTAATCATCAATGGTCATGATTATACCGAACAATCCCTGGTCATAATCATACCAACAACTGTCCGTCAATGAACTACAGGATAATGAGGACTTTTACCACATCATTCATCACATTATGGTCATGATTATACCGAATAATCCCTAGTCATAATCATACCAAGTCCATCTATGCACGTAAGCCAAAGATGACTTTAATCACAATATAAGCATGAGGATGATGACAATGACATAATAATTCAATAAAACAAGTTCAAGGATAAATTTTAAAGATTTATAATTTAATTTATCTAGAAATCAATAACGTCCAAATTGTCAACATGATACTGCTTTGTAGAGTAAAATTCAAGAATAATATTCATGTACCAAAAATAATTTGGACAGAAAAGAATTAATTTTTTGTCGTGAATAGTACCCCATGAATAGTACTTCGGGAATAGTACCTCGTGAATAGTACCCCCGGCATGAAAAATACCCCAAATACCCGAGTGAATAATATTCGGATGAATAGTAATTTGGGTGAATAATAACCCATAAATAGTAACTCGTGAATAGTACTCCGACACGAAAAGTGCCCCGAATACCCGAGTGAATAATACTAGAGTGAATAGTAACTGGGTGAATAGTAACTCGTAACAGAAAAATACCAAATAAAATGATATTTCATGACGAGTATAAAAGAAATGATATCTCATACGAGTATAATAGAATATACAAAACTGCAAATGGATTTTCATCCGCCATGCGGTAATCCACGTAGACAGATCATTTTTACAATTTAATAAGGAATGAATACGAAGGATCATTCACCATGCATGTGGTAATCCATATAGACAGGTTATTCTAACAGAATAATAAAGAATGGAATAACAGAAGAATTCACCATTCATGCAATGAGTCGCGTAGAGCGAGTTAGTCTAACGTAATAATAAAAAAAATGGAACCAAAGTTATCGTAATCCTAGACGCATGTGATATTCCAATGTAATAATAAAGAACGGAACTAGGTCATGCGTAATTGCATGACAGATGTGATATTCCAATGTAATAATAAAGAATGGAATAACAATGAATTCACCGGGCATGCGATAGATCGCATGCATAAAAGTTATTCCAATATAATAATAAAGAATTAAATAATGAAGAATTTCACAATGTATGCGGTATTTCGCAGATGTATGTGTTATTCCAACATAATAATAAAGAATGAAATAACAACCCTTACGAGTATTAAAAGAAAATAACTCTCTTCATGAATACGAAAGAATAATACCCCTTACCTCAAAAGAAGACTGGATACTAGAATAGTGAGGTAGCAGACTTCTCTTCTTCTTTCTCTCTATAATTTCTCTGTAATAATTGCTCTATAGCTTTAGTGAATTGGTGAGAAATGAAGGAAGAATGAGCTTCTATTTATAGGAAAATATAATTTCGATAATTGCACATTTTGGGGCTCAAAATATTACAATATAATACCTTCCTCTTTTCCTTCATTTTTAATTTTGTCCTGCAAGTATTATCAAACTTGCACCACCTCCCCTAATAGTAAATCATGTGAATCAATAGTAAATAATATGACTCAATAGTTCTAGACATGTGAAAATACGAATTACAGTATAGTACCTCCATCTATACCTCCATTTTTAACTTAGTCATGCAAGTATTATCAATCTTGCACCAACTCCCCTAATAGTAAATGAATGTGAATCAATAGTACACACATGTGAACAAATAGTTATAATCATGTGAATCAATAGACATTAATTGCTCATTTATCTGGTTAATTACCCGATTGGTCAATATAACCTCCATACATCAATTATTATCGAAATAAATGTCGATTTTCACTAACACTAATAATTCCAACACAATGAAACTATCAATTTCATCTTTAATCAAGATGAACTTATTCATCATTAATATTATAACTCATAATATTTAACAACCAGGTCGTTCCCAGGAAAGAGGGGGCTTTCCGATAAGGATTTCTCCTTATTGGCGCGTAATTAGGTGACCAAACCTCTCCTTTATAGAACTTCTAGACATTGTTAATATTGCAAATAATAATATGAATAACTTTGTCGTCTCAATTATTGATTTAATAATATAACATATTATGTAGATGATACTGTGACAATAATTGAATCAATAATATGAGAGATATGATGCAAAATTCTTTGTAGTAATAATTGAGTATAACCGAGTGACTTCTTACGTAAGCATCAATAATCAATACCGGTGTGCTACTATACAACCACGCCAGACATCGTACTTTTTTACTACCGCGGAGTTCAACAGTTTTAACGGTAACACTTTCGCCGTTATTTTTATAAAAAGATAATTCTGTCAATTTCTTACTACTACAATACTTCTGTTTTGGGGTCCACCAATGATTGTGCTGTCATATGAATATTCCCTATTAAAACGAATATTCCCCGACCAATCAAATATTATATAACAACTTGCTTACTTTACAAAATTTATAAATATTACCCACAACTATAACATTATATCAAATCCACACCATAATATTAAAAAAAATATTTCGAGAAATTTAAATCTTTATTCATAAAATTTGGGGTCTCACAATCTCCCCTCCTTATGAAATTTCGCCCTCAAAATTTATGTGCGTACCTGGTATGCCGAAGAGATGAGGATACATTGACTTCATTTCATATTCTAACTCTTGAGGTATAACCTTTAAGTGTCGAATATGATCCTTCTTATCAAAGATTTTAACACGTATCTCCTCATATGTTAAATCTTTTGTTAGTTCGTCTAGTTCCAATTCAATAATGTGGTTCGGGTCATCCATATATTTATGTAACATAGATACATAAAAAATGTTATGAACACGCGACATACTTGGCGGTAAAGCGAGTCTATAGGCCATAGTTCCTACTCGATCGAGGATTTCAATTGGACCAATTAAATCGAGGGTTAAGATTTCCTCTCTTCGTCTAATCTTGCTTCTAGAATAATGCCTTTTTAAACTTTCTTCTCCACATTTATCAGCTCTGAGTCTGTAGCTTGAGTGGCTTTTAACTTTATCGATTAAAGTCGATTCTACTCGTATATTTGATATTATCACGTGGGTCCCTGAAGTATTTAACTCTATTTCCATCCTTTCCAAGTCATACAAAATGGGCCTTTGTATTGACAATGTTGCACTCGTGCCCACATATGATCTTCTACTCAATGCGTCAACTACTACGTTTTCTTTTCCAGGATGGTATTGGATGGTATGATCATAATCTTTCAACAACTCAAGCCATCGTCGTTGCCGCATGTTGAGTTCCTTTTGAGTGAAGAAATATTTTTGAGGCTTTTATGATTCGTATAGATCTCCACCTTCTCTCCATACAGGTAATGCCTCCAAATCATAAGCGCAAAAACGACAGCTGCCAAGTCTAGATCATGAGTAGGATAATTCCTCTCATATTCTTTGAGTTGTCATGAGGCATAGGCTATGACTTTCCCATGTTGCATGAGAACACATCCTAACCCTTTTCCTGAAGCATCACTGTAGATGACAAATCCCTCCGAGCCAGATGGTATTGTCAGAACAGGTGCTGAAATGAATTTTCTCTTGAGTTATTGAAAACTCTTCTCACATTCCTCGCTCTAACTGAACTTTGTATATTTTCGAGTCAGCTGAGTTAATGGAGTAGCGATTAGAGAAAATCCTTCCACGAATCTCCGATAATAACCAGCTAAGCCAAGAAAGCTACGTACTTCGGTCACTGATTTTGGTTGCTCCCAGCTTTGGATTGCTTCAATCTTCACTAGGTTAACAGATATTCCATGATTTGATATCACGTGCCCAAGGAATGCAACTTCCTCAAGCTAGAACTCACATTTCTTTAACTTGGCATAAAGCTTGTTCTCACGAAGCTTTTGAAGTATCAGCCTCAAGTGTTGCTCATGGTCTTCATGGCTTTTGGAGTATATGAGGATGTCATCAATAAAGATGACCACAAAGTGATCCAAATATTCCTTGAATACTCGGTTCATCATGTCCATGAAGGTAGCAGGAGCATTAGTTAATCCAAAAGACATGACTAGGAATTCATAATGCCCGTACCGAGTTCTAAAAGCAGTCTTTGGAATGTCATCAGTTTTAATCTTCAACTGATGATATCCGGAACGAAGATCAATCTTTGAAAAGAATTTGGCTCCTTGCAACTGGTCAAACAGGTCATCAATGCGAGGCAACGGGTACTTATTTTTGATGGTGACATGATTTAACTCTCGATAATCAATACAAACTCGCATACTTCCATCTTTCTTCTTCATGAATAGAACAGGAGCTCCCCAAGGAGACGTACTAGGACGAATGAAACCGATGTCTAACAATTCTTGTAGTTGAGTTTTTAACTCCTGAAGTTCAATAGGAGCCATTCGATATGGGGCTTTGGAAATGGATTTTGTACCAGATTCAAGGTCGATACAAAATTTAATTTCACGCTCTGGGGGTAGGCCAGGAAGTTCTTCCGGGAATACGTCAGGAAATTTATTAACAATAGAAATATCATTCAAATCTGACGTATTTTTATTTAAATTCGTGACTTGGGCTAAGAAAGCTTGACATCCATTTTTCAATAAACGAATAGCTTTATGACTTGATATGACAGTGATTGACTTTAGTGGTTTGGTTGCTTGAATTCGTATAATAGGTTGGTTAGGAATATGAAAGCTAACAACCTTACGAAAATAATCGATTTTAGCATGATGAGTAGTTAACCAATCAATCCCTAAAATCACATCAAATGCAATTATTTTAAAAGAAATAAGATCGGCAGGTAACGTGCGGTTACCGATTTGAATCAAATAAGACTTATAAACAGTGGATGTGATGAAGGTTTCTCCCAACGGAGTTTCAACAAATAAATCAAAGTCTAATTTCTCTGGAGTTAAATTTAAACGTTGAGCGCAAGTAGGAGAAATGAAAGATTGTGTAGAACCGGTATCAAATAAAGTATAAACTTCGCCAGAGTTTATGATTAGCTTACCCGTGATCACCTCGTTCGGATTCCTCGCTTTTTGGGAGGTTACGACAAACGCTTTCCCTTGAACTATCGATTTTGTCTTGTCTGGGACACCCTTTGATGCCTCCATCCTAGCTGGACTTGACTTTGGTGCACGACAAAATCGGGCTAGGTGACCTTCTTTTCCACAATTGTAACACACTTTGACTGCATTACGCAGTTTGGACTGATATGTCCCCCCCCCTCCGCATTTGAAACATACGATCGGCGGTCGTTCTCCTTCCTTAACAACAGGTGTTGGTGCTGACGTCTTTCCATCATTGTTGAATCTCCTCTTCTTGAAATATCCACTCTTATTGTCATAGCCATGATTACCACCAAAGTGATTACCATTTCTGGCATGTTGATTCCCTCCACGCTTGTTATCACCGCTTTGATAACTGCTACCACTAGTATTATCAACTTGTTGTGTGCTCTCTCTTGGTTGGGTTAACTCATTATCGCGCTCCAATAACTGAGCCCTATTCACAACATCTGAATACAAACACAGTTTGTGAGAAATTAGGTATTGACGTATCTCAGGTTTCAAAACTTTTAGAAACATCTGCGTCATTCTCTCCTCATTATCAACCAAGTGGGACGTAAACTGAGATAACTCAGCAAACTTAGCTTCGTACTGTGCCACGGTCATATTGTTTTGCTCTAGCTTGATGAACTCTACCTCCTTCATGTGATGAATACTTTCAGGAAAGTACTTGTCGTTGAACAGTTCTTAGAACTTCTCCCAAGACATCTTCAGTGCGGCAGGTTGAGTACGTTTTCCAGATTCCCACCAGTAATCTGCCTTTGCTCGCAACATGAAGGTGGAAAAGGGAACCTTTTGCTCCTCGGAGCATCCCAAGACAACAAATATCTTGTTGATCTGCTTTATCCACGTCTCTGCCTTAAGTGGTTTTAGCTCTCCAAAAAACTCCAATGGTCCCAGCTCCTTGAACTGCTTAGCGGTGACCGTTCGAGAGTTGTCAGTGTTTCCACCTGCATTTTGGACAAGAGCCGCTCTCACCTAATGTTGCATGAATTGCATAAAGCCTCTGAACATCCCATCGTTCACCATTTCATCGGTGTTATTGTTTACATGAGGATTATTGTCTTCCTATTGCACATTACCCTGGGTATTAATCGTTGGCGACTCAACGGTCTCATGTGCTTCATTGCTTATCTCAACATTTTCGGATGCCATTTTCAAATACTGCCACAAAACAAGGGTTAATTAGCATATCACATATTATCCATATACTCTGACCTACCAATTAAATACCAAATAAACTTAGGTACGTCATACTAGCGAAGGAATTCCCCGTCTCTCCCCTCCTAGTTCTTGTCTCACATTTCAGCTAGGGATCATATCCCTAAGCTTGGATACCAACTGTGACGCCCCCAAAGCAGGTATACATCACCCATCTTGGGTCACCAGATACATGATACAAAATTCAAATACAACTTAATTATACAACTGTCGTGTAAAATACAACAAAACATAATCTAAGAGTTTTAATAAGAATATTGTCATTTAGACAATATCCACACTCAATGGAGTCCTCATTATATTTATTGTCACACTATTTCATAGAATAGTGAGGACTACTAAAGCCACTTATCCTGGACCATCAATCCGTTTCTCGACTCGTCCCAGCTATATTCTCATTTCCTGAAGAGAACAGTGAAAGAAAGGGTGAGCTCATCTAGCCCAGTAAGAAATATTATGACTAAGATAATGAAGAATAAATTATCCTTAGCCTTCAATAGTATAACAACTGATAGAATATAATAGACAACAAGTTTTAGATCAACAACTTCAGCGGAATAAGCAATCCATTAGTAGAGTCAAGTAGAGCTTAAAATCTACTATCTTCTATGATTTAAAAAGTTTTTCATCAACTTTATCACGAGACTCGACAATAAATAAAATCGAATCATCCACACCACTGCGAGGATATTCATGTAATCATCAATGGTCATGATTATATCGAACAATCCCTGGTCATAATCATACCAACAACTGTCCATCAATGAACTACAGGCCAATGAGGACTTTTACCACATCATTCATCACATTATGGTCATGATTATACCGAATAATCCCTAGTCATAATCATACCAAGTCCATCTATGCACGTAAGCCAAAGATGACTTTAATCACAATATAAGCATGAGGATGATGACAATGACATAATAATTCAATAAAACAAGTTCAAGGATAAATTTTAAAGATTTATAATTTAATTTATCCAGAAATCAATAACTTACAAATTGTCAACATGATACTGCTTTGTAGAGTAAAATTCAAGAATAATATTCATGTACCAAAAATAATTTGGACAGAAAAGAATCAATTTTTCGTCGTGAATAGTACCCCGTGAATAATACTTCAGGAATAGTACCTCATGAATAGTTTCCCGGCATGAAAAATATCCCAAATACCCGAGTGAATAATATTTGGATGAATAGTAATTTGGCTGAATAGTAACCCATGAATAGTACTCCGACACGAAAAGTGTCCCGAATACCCGAGTGAATAATACTAGAGTGAATAGTAATTGGGTGAATAGTAACCGGGTGAATAGTAACTCGTAACAGAAAAATACCAAATAAAATGATATTCCATGACGAGTACAAAAGAAATGATATCTCATACGAGTATAATAGAATATACGAAATTGCAAATGGATTTTCATCCGCCATGCGGTAATCCACGTAGATAGATCATTTCCACAATTTAATAAGGAATGAATACGAAGGATCCTTCACAATGCATGTGGTAATCCACATAAATAGGTTATTCCAACAGAATAATAAAGAATGGAATAACAGAAGAATTCACCATGCATCACGGTGAGTCAGCGTGAGCAGTTATTCTAATAGAATAATAAAGAATGGAACCGAATTCATGCGCGTAATCCGCACAACAGGCGAGGATATTCCAATAGAATAATAAAGAATCGGAACCGGTGTCATGCGTAATCCTTGCATGCATGGATATTCCAACGTAATAATAAAGAATGAAATAACAATAGAATTCACGGGCATACGATGAGATCAAGCACATACAAAGTTATTCCAATGTAATAATAAAGAATGGAATAACGAAAGAATTTCACCATGTATGCGGTGCCCATGATGTAAGTTATTCCAACATAATAATAAAGAATGGAATAACAACCCTTACGAGTATTGAAAGAAAATAACTCTCTTCATGAATACGAAAGAATAATACCCCTTACCTCAAAAGAAGACTGGATACTGGAATAGTGAGGTAGCAGACTTCTCTTCTTCTTTCTCTCTATAATTTCTCTATAATAATTGCCCTTTAGCTTTAGTGATTTGGTGAGAAATGAAGGAAGAATGAGCTTTAATTTATAGGAAAATATAGTTTCGATAATTGCACGTTTTGGGGCTCAAAATATTATAGTATAATACCTTCCTCTTTTCCTTTATTTTTAATTTAGTCCTACAAGTATTATCAAACTAGATTAATTCAGCAGACTCCGCCTGATGTTACGCTGGATTGATGACAACCAACTGATGTCTACGACGGAATTTTCCTCTAATCTAGACATTTAATGTGCGCATATTTAAATTTACAGGAGATGCATGCTAAATGTGACGCCCCCAAAACAGGTATACATCACCCATCTTGGGTCGCCAGATACATGGTACAAAATTCAAATACAACTTAATTATACAACTGTCGTGTAAAATACGACAAAACATAATCTAAGAGTTTTAATAAGAATATTGTCATTTAGACAATATCCACACTCAATGGAGTCCTCATTACATTTATTGTCACACTATTTCATAGAATAGTGAGGACTACTAAAGGCATTTATCCTGGACCATCAATCCATTTCCCGACTCGTCCCAGCTATACTCTCATTTCCTGAAGAGAAAAGTGAAAAAAGGGTGAGCTCAACTAGCCCAGTAAGAAATATTATTACTAAGATAATGCAAAATAAATTATCTTTAGACTTCAACAGTATAACAACTGATAGAATATAATAGACAACAAGTTTTAGAACAACAACTGCAGCGGAATAAGCAATCCATTAGAAGAGTCAAGTAGAGCATAAAATCTACTATCTTCTATGATTTAAAAGGTTTTTCATCAACTTTATAGCTGAGACTCAGCTTAATAAATAAAATTGAATCATCCCTACACCACGACCAAGGATATTCATGTAATCATCAATGGTCATGATTATACCGAATAATCCCTGGTCATAATCATACCAACAACAGTCCATCAATGAACTACAGGCCAATGAGGACTTTTACTACATCATTCGTTACATTATGGTCATGATTATACCGAATAATCCTTAGTCATAATCATACCAAGTCCATTTATGCACGTAAGCCAAAGATGACTTTAATCATAATATAAGCATGAGGATGATGACAATGACATAATAATTCAATAAAACAAGTTTAAGGATAAATTTTAAAGATTTATAATTTCATTTATCTAGAAATCAATAACGTCCAAATTGTCAACATGATACTGCTTTGTAGAGTAAAATTCAAGAATAATATTCATGTACCAAAAATAATTTGAATGAGAAAAGAATCAATTTTAAGTGGTGAATAGTACCCGTGTGAATAGTACTTGAGAATAATAGTACTCGTGAATAGTACTCCGGCATGAAAAATACCCCAAATACCCGAGTGAATAATATTCGGATGAATAGTAATTTGGGTGAATAGTAACCCATGAATAGTAACTAGTGAATAATACTCCGACACGAAAAGTGTCCCGAATACCCGATTGAATAATACTAGAGTGAATAGTAATTGGGTTAATAGTAACCCGTGAATAGTAACTCGTAACAGAAAAATACCAAATAAAATGATATTTCATGACGAGTACAAAAGAAATGATATCTCATACGAGTATAATAGAATATACGAAACTGCAAATGGAATTTCATCCGCCATGCGGTAATCCACGTAGACAGATCATTTCCACAATTTAATAAGGAATGAATACGAAGGATCATTCACCGTGCATGTGGTAATCCATATAGATAGGTTATTCCAATAGAATATTAAAGAATGGAATAACAAAAGAATTCACCATGCATGCGGTAGTCCGTGTAGACAGTTTATTCCAACAGAATAATAAAGAATGGAACCAGGTCATGCGTAATCCGCACAGACAGAATATTCCAATAGAATAATAAAGAATGGAACCAGGTCATGCGTAATTCGCATAGACAGGATATTCCAACAGAATAATAAAGAATGGAATAACAACAGAATTCACCAGGCATGCGATAGACCGCACAGACAGGTTATTCCAACATAATAATAAAGAATGGAATAACAGAAGAATTTCACCATATATGTGGTACTTCACATAGACCCGTTATTCTAACATAATAATAAAGAGTTGAATAACAACCCTTACGAGTATTGGAAGAAAATAACTCTCTTCATGGATACGAAAGAATAATACCCCTTACCTCAAAAGAAGACTAGATACTGAAATAGTGAGGTAGCAGACTTCTCTTCTTCTTTCTCTTTATAAATTCTCTATAATAATTGCTCTATAGCTTTAGTGAATTGGTGAGAAATGAAGGAAGAATGAGCTTCTATTTATAGGAAAATATAATTTCGATAATTGCACGTTTTGGGGCTCAAAATATTATAGTATAATACCTTCCTCTTTTCCTTCATTTTTAATTTTGTCCTGCAAGTATTATCAAACTTGCACCACCTCCCCTAATAGTAAATCATGTGAATCAATAGTAAATCATGTGACTCAATAGTTCTAGACATGTGAAAATATGAATTACAGTATAGTACCTCCATCTATATCTCCATTTTTAACTTAGTCACGCAAGTATTATCAATCTTGCACCAACTCCCCTAATAGTAAATGAATGTGAATCAATAGTACACACATGTGAACAAATAGTTATAATCATGTGAATCAATAGCAATTAATTGCTCATTTATCCAGTTAATTACCTGATTGGTCAATATAACCTCCATACATCAATTATTATCGAAATAAATATCGATTTTCACTAACACTAATAATTCCAACACAATGGAACTATAAATTTCATCTTTAATCAACACGAACTTATTCATCATTAATATTATAACTCACAATATTTAATAACCAGGTCGTTCCCAGGAAAGAGGGGACTTTCCGATAAGGATTTCTCCTTATTAGGCCTTGATTAGGTGACCAAACCTCTCCTTGTGAACTTCTAGACATTGTCAATATTAAAAATAATAATATGAATAACTTTGTCGTCTCAATTATCGATTTAATAATATAACATATTATGCAGATGATACTGTGACAATAATTGAATCAATAATATGAGAGATATGATGCAGCAATTATTGTAGCAATAATTGAGTATAACTGAGTGACTTCTTACGTAAGTATCAATAATCAATATCGTGTGCTACTATGCAATCACGCGTATTACTGTATTTTTACTACCAGGTAGTTCAATAGTTTTAACGGTAACATTTTCGCCGTTATTTTTATTAAAAAGATAATTCTGTCATTTTCTTACTACGACAATACTTTCGTTGTGTGGTCTCCAAAAATGATTGTGCCCACATACGAATATTCCTGTTAAAATGAATATTCCCCACCAATCGAATATTATATAACAACTTTCTTACTTTGCAAAATTTATAAATATTACCCACAACTATAACATTATATCAAATCCACACCATAATATCAAAAAAATATTTTGAGAAATTTAAATCTTTATTCATAAAATTTGGGGTCTCACACTAAATGTTGATGGAGATGTACGCTGATGTAGCGCTTTTGCACATGTACAGATCATGCATGATGTGATGACCTAGATTTGTCCTTAGGAGTCTATTATCTTAGGTTGATGCACATTTTAAAGTGTCTGGAGTAGAAACTTACCTCACCCTTTCTGAGGCGATTTGGAGTTTCTTTTCGTTGTTGGGGTACTTGTGCCCCATTCCCTTGAGCTTTTGATTCGCAACCCGGCTGCACTGATTATCTGAATGCTGTTGATATCCCTGGAGGGTACTGCCCATTCTTTTGCTGCCCAGATTTGAACTTAGGTGTAGAGGCCTCGACTCGTGAGGACTTAACGCAGGTTGATACATTTGATGGTGAGGATGTCATTCGCTAGACCTTTCGTCATTGGCCTTCTGCTCTTAAGTTAAGGACTTTTTAAAAAAATTTCCCCTTCTAGTGTAGGGGCAAGCTTACGTCGCCATGATTTCCTTCAGGAGTTCTCTCCTTTATTTTGATGAGAAGCTTGATCTCGCCTTAAATTCCTTCCATTTCTTGGAATTGGAAAATGCCCCAATCCTTTCGCATGTTGTTGTCGGGGATTCATATGGGAAACTCTCTTTGTTGACCAAGTCGCAAGTGAGCAATATCCTGCACATCGAAAGAGCAAAATGTACGAAAAGCTTGACGACTTGGCTGTCAAGATTAGTATACTCTTGTGAATAAGGCATTTGAAGTACAAATTATGAAATGGAATGAGTTATGAAATTGCAAGGAAATTTGTAAACATCCATGGTCATTATTCATGGGCAGGATTAGATTTTAAAAGACTTATCTCCGTTTATCAGAGAAACTTCATCTTCGCTTTAGACGTTATTCTTCGCAGAATTGACTTCATATAACACACGCACTATGAGTGACGCAACTCTTAGCAGGGGCTTTACTTCTATGCCTTGGAAAATTTTCTTTTTTCTCGCCTAATCTTGTCTCATTTTCTTAGGCTATTCAAAATTACCCATGTAACGAGTTTTGGACCAATGACTCCCAAACCGAAGGGCTTTAGGGCACTAGGTGTTAAGACACCCCTTCGGGTTTACTGGCTCGAGTAATAAAGGCCACGCTTCGAGATAAGTTAGGCGATAATCTATTTATTTCTTTACCTAAGTTCGCCAGGTCCATTTTCTTAGGCTCTAAGTCACCCAATGTAATGAGCGTTAGGCCGATGACTCCCAAATCAGAGGGCTTTAGGGCACCAGGTGTAAAGACACCCCTCGGGCTTAATTACTCGAGTAACCTACGCCACGATTTGGATTTGCTCAGGTTTTTCCTTTTGCAATACTCATTTTCTTAGGCGTTAAGTTACCCAATGTAACGAGCGTTTGGTCGATGATTCCCAAACCAGATGGCTTTAGGGCACCAAGTGTAAAGACACCCCTCGGGCTTAATTACTCGAGTAACCTAGGCCACGATTTGAGACATTAGGTTGGTGACTTATGTTTTAACTTTTCATTATTTGCAATTATTTTTGCCATAGCTTCATACCCCACAACTAAGAATCAGGGCAATCGCAAAGTGCAGACATGCATATGAGGTCAAGTTTGTTCCAAAAAGCGCTTTGAATTGGGATGTCGTGCCAAATCAAAAGGTTGAATAGTCTTAAATCTCTAATCGTTCTCGTGCTTCTCGCCCCACGGACACTTATAAAAATTAATCCCATTCATAACAAGTTAAGAAAAAACCTCTTTCGAAGAATACTTAACATGTATATTCTCGCTAATGCATGTAAATGGAGACTAAAAGCTCATAAAGAGATGAAAGAATCATACCTCACATGTGGATTATTAATTTTAAGAACAGTATGATTGAAAAAGACCAAATGATCATACCGAATCGCTAGTGAGACGATGTGAGGGAAGCTCTGATGATGATGTACCATGTTGATGGTGTTGACTGGTGCATTTTCCTTTTTAGGATTATTGATAAATGCCCTAGTGTTGAGTTGTCGCTGTTTCCGAGATTACCCCGATCTAGTTGTAAGGATCGTAACATCGGGTTGTCGTCGATTTTGTAATTACCCCAGCCTTGCTTGTTGTCTGGGATATTTACTTTGAAAGATGGGCTGATAAGATGCTGAGGTCACAAGAGCCTTTTACCTCTGTACCATATGGTGAACAGGCAGTGGATTTGGTCTTTGATACCCTCAATCATTATTCCTAACTTGTTTACGCAATTGGCCTTAATGATATTCTTCTAATTTGATGAACACTAGTGATTGAGGGTGTCAGCTCTTTGAAGGTCCTCGCTGTTGGTTGTCTTGGTGTATCGTTGTTTCTTCCTTTTTGGGACTTGTGTCAGATTTGATGGAATGATATTAAAGTGTTTGTTTGGGTTTTTGGGATTTTTGGTTGGTTTGACCGCACTATAAATGGATGCCTATGTACTCCCATTGATGAGGGGAGATTAGGTATTTCGTAGTTCAGGCCTTGTGTAAGAGCTTCAACGCTGAATGGTGTAAGGGTAGAAAGGTGTAGAAATGTTTTTGTTGTTTTTGTTTATAGAGAAGGGTGTAGAAAAGTTTTTGTTGTTTTTGTTTATGAAAAGGGTGTAGAAATGTTTTTGTTATTTTTGTTTTATTGCAATCGGGCCATATAAAATGGTTGCCTACGTACTCCCAGGTATCGGGGAGATCAGGTCGACGTAGTTTGCCCCTTAGGACGAATTGCAGCCGAAGAGAAGTATGAATCCCATATACAGGATATACTACAGGGAAAAGAAAGTTTAATCCCATGCTCGGGACAAATTACAGGTGTGAAAAAGTTTGATCCCATCTTCAGGACAAACTGCAAGCGTAGAAAAGTTTAATCCTGTCTTCAGGATAAACTGCAGGTGTGAAAGGTTCAATCCCTGGGGAATAACCAAAATTGTGTGAAAGTTTTGAAATGAGGTGAAACCAGGCTGCTAGTTTGAAGTGTATGTTTCCCTGAGGGGCAGAAGAGTATGTAAAAAGGGTTAGAAAACTGGAATGACTGGTGATCTGATGATCCAAAACCAGGATGTTTGCTTGATGGAAACCTCAGACATAGTACCATTTCATGGTGTCTGAGATGATAAGCTGTGGAAATTCATCGCCATCCATTTCCTGTAGTCTGAGAGCGCCTCCTGTCAATACTTCCTTGACAACAAATGGTCCTTCCCAGTTAGGAGTGAATTTTCCCTTAGATTGATCTTGGTTGTCAATGATTTTCTTTAAAACCAAGTCATGTTGTTTAAACTGCCGTAGCTAAACTTTCCTGTTGTAGAATCTTGCGATCCTTTGTTGATATAACTGACTATGGAAGATAGCCGCGGTTTGCCTTTCGTCTATATATTAGAGACAATTGGTGATACCTGTCTTGTACCCATTGGTCTTCATCCAACTGAGCATCTATCAACACTCTGAGGGATTCCATTTCCACCTCTATGGGGAGCACTGCTTCCATCCCCTAGGCTAATGAGTAGGGGGTTGCCCCAGTGGAAGTAAGCATTGAAGTTCTATAGGCTAATAAAGTCAGAGTCAAGAGGTCAGGCCATCCTTCGTGATTGGCGAACATTTTTGGCATGATCTTCTTGATATTTTTATTAGCCGCTTCAATAGCACTATTCATCTTTGGATGGTAGATGACGGAGTTAAGGTGTTTGATGTGGAATTTACTGCATAACTCCTCCATCATTTTGTTGTTGAGCTTCTTAGCATGTCTGACACAATGACCTCTGGTTGTCCATATTGACAGACGATATTGTTTCTGATGAAAGCAATGATGACTTCTTTAGTAACCCCGGGGAATGAGGTTGCTTCTACCCATTTGGTGAAGTAGTCGATCATGGTGAATATAAACCAATGTCAATTATTGGCTTTGGGCTCGATGGGCCCGATCACGTCCATTCCCCACATTAAGAAGGGCCATGGAGAACTCATATTGTGGAGTTCCCTTGGAGGGGCGTGGATAGCATTCCCATGAATTTGGCATTGATAGAACCTCTTGACGTGATCATCGCAGTCAGCTTTGAGTGTAAGCCAATAATGCCCTGTTCTGAGGATCTTTTTAACAAGTAGGGGTCCACTCATGTATGGGCCACATACTCTACCATGGATCTCATCCATGAGCCTTTGAGCTTGGTCTTTGTCCAAATATCTGAGGAGACCTAATCCTGCATCTCTTTTGTAGAGTACATCTCCGCTCAGGTAGAATTTCATAGCAAGTCGATAGATCCACCTCTTTTCAGTCAGGCTCGCCTCAGCGGGTGTAGATCCATCTCGTAGATACTTCTTGATGTGTTGATACCAAGGGTTTTGGATGGGAGGTAGCTCACCCGATACTTCTCCAACGTAGTTCCCATAAGTTGAGGCCTTTTGTAGGGAAAATGTGATGCTTTGCATGTTTTCCTTGTCAGGTATGTGAATAAAGGAGGCCAATGTTGTTAGTGCATCCGTAAAATCATTCTTATTACGAGGAATGTGTAAAAAGGAGATTTCTTCGAACTCCAAAGCCATCTGTAGAACTTGCCGATAGTAAAGCAGCAAATGTAGTTCTTTGGTTTGATAGATTCATGTGGATTATTTGATTACCAACTCTGAATCCCCAAAGACAGTTAACCGCCTAATGCCCATTGAACGGCCTAGTTTTAGCCCCATGATACAGCCTTCATACTCAGCTGTGTTGTTGGTGCTGACAAACTGCAATTTGACGGCGATGGGATATTGCTCCCCCGTACTGGATACTAGAACTGCTCGAGCTCCAACACCTTCAGATAATGTGACTCCATCGAAATACATTTTCCATGTTGGCATGTATCGTACTGATGGTGTTGCTGATGTGCCATTACCCCTTCATCGGGGAAATATGTTTCCAAGGGTTTGTAATCCCCTACAGGTGCGGCGGCCAGTTGATCCGCAATTCCTTGACCTTTGACAGACTTTTGTGTCACATAGACAATGTCAAACTACTGTAAGATCAACTGCCATTTGGACAGCCAACAATTTATTATGGGCTTACTGAACACATACTTGAGAGGATTCACACGGGATATGAGATGGGTTGTGTGACCATGGAGGTAATGTTGTAACCTCATGGAAGCCCATGCTAAAGCACAACTAGTCTTCTCAATCAGAGTGTACTTGTGTTCATTACTGCTGAATCTTTTGCTGAGGTAATAGATAGCTCGTTCTTGGCCTCTATCGTCTTTTTGCCCTAGCATGCTGCCCGTAACATTGTCATTAATGGACAGGTACATGAACAGGGAAACATCATCCCTGGGAGGTACCAAAATAAGAGCGTTTACCAGCTGCTCTTTGATTGTAAGGAAGGCTTTCTGACACTCATCGTTCCATTTCATGGAGGAGTTTTTCCTTAACAACTTGAAGATGGGCTCACAGGTTGCTATGAGTTGAGAAATAAACCTACTAATGAAGTTGATTCTTCCCAAAAATCCCAGTATTTCCTTCTCTGTCTGAGGAATGGGCATTTCCTTGATGGCCTGGATTTTGGTGGGATCCAGCTCAATCTCTTTGTGGCTGACTAGGAAACCTAGCAACTTGCCTAATTTGACACCAAAGGCGCACTTGACTGGATTCAACTTCAAGTTGTACTTATGCAACCTGTTGAAGATCTTTTTGAGATGGTCTAAGTGGTCTTCTTCCCTTCGGGATTTGACAATGATGTCATCCACGTAGATCTAACTCTTTTTTTTTGCATTAAATCGTGGAAAAGAGCCATCATGGCTCGCTGATAGGTTGCCCCGGCATTGATGAGGCCGAATGACAACCTTCTGTAGCAGAAGGTTCCCCAAGGTGTGATGAAAGCATTTTTCTCACGATCCTCCTCAGCAACCATAATCTGATGATACCCCGCAAAGCAATCAGCAAAGGAATACATGTCGTATTGAGCAGTATTGTCAATAAAAATATGGATAAAGGACACGGGAAAGCTATCTTTAAGGAAAGCTTTGTTCAAATCCCGATAATCCACACAAACTTGCACCTTTCCTCCTGGTTTAGGCACAGGAACAATGTTGGATATCCATTCCAGATAAGTGGACACCATGATAATGCCAGCTTAAAATTGTTTCACAATTTCTTCTTTTACCTTTAAACTCCACTAAGGTTTCAATCGCCTGAGCTTCTTCCTGACTGGCTTAAATCCCTCCTTAATGGGAAGGCGATGAAGGACAACGTCAGTGGACAAACCCATATGTCTTTGTGAGACCATGCAAACATATCCTGGAATTGGGTTAATAGTGCAACCATGTCATTTCGTTGGTTTGGGGTTAGGTCTGAACCAATCTGGATTAGCTTAGGGCTTTCTAAGGTTCCAAGATTGAAAGGAATGGTTTGATCAAGATTAGGTTTAGGTTTGTCTTTGACCCATTCCTTAATCTCCTGAGGTGTCTCAATGTCCTCTTGGATTTCCATCAAGTCTGAGTCCAACTTTTCATCAAAGTTACAATCCTTGTGGAGAAAAGGCACCTCATCAACAAGTACAGGCACATCTAAATTTAGAGTCCTGAAACAAAATATGATTTCACTTAATATATGAAACTGTTTAATCGTACAAAAGTGTTAGCATGTATTGATAAAATAAATGCTAATACTGTTGAGAAAAGTAAGCAATTAAAGTTATCTCTGAGGCGAGAGGATTTACATCCGGTTTTACCCTCGTTGACCAATGCGTGGAGTGTTGCTCCAATTGTCGAGGGTAAAGTCCCGATGGATTTACTTGATGATGGAGGGGCCGCTATCGTCGTCCTCCTTTTCCCGAATGATGACCATAACATCTTGGCAATCATCGTCTGGGGTGTATCTGTTTGTATGTTCATCATGGACAATGATGCGTATGCCTGACATCATTAGGGCGATGTCATGTTTACATTTTTGTTCCCTTTGTTCCACTTCGGGATCAGGAATCAGGACCTCTTTTGCATTAAACGGTACTAGTTTGGGAAACACCATAGCCATAACATGGGCCGACACCTTTACCAGAGACTGTATCAGCTCATGAGGTACGGGTGGAGAAAATCGCCATGTGGCGGAAGCTTGAGGAATCTGCTTGTGCTTATGAGGATTCCTATGACTGGAACTAGCAGAATAGCCTAGTCCGGATGTCCCAGTTTGACTGGACACTTGAATTGGGTGCTCAATACCCTGCTGATTTTTACCCAGCCCTTGTCCAGGCTGATGACCCAATGACATCATTTCTTACGTATCTGCCATCACTTCAGCAAAAATCTTGGGTACGGGAAGTGGCGCTCCAACAGGATGGTATTGCGTGTTACTCACTTCTAAAGTATGAAAACTGGCCGACTCAACTTCTAAATTGAAGCTGATGATTGGTAGGTTTCCTTGTTCAGGACATTCCGGCTCAGCGTTGACAGTGACTAGGCTATTGTTGATAATGTATTTAAGTTATTAATGAAGTGTAAAAGGGACGGCTCTAGCCATGTGGATCTATTGTCTCCCCAATAGCAGGTTGTATCCTGAATCTATCTTGAGGACGTGAAATGATACATTGAATATATTTGGACCAATCTCAATTGGCAGCTCAATCTCTCTGACAGAATTTTGTTAGGATCCATCAAAAGTTTCGATAACCGTATGGCTGCTTCGGATCCGTTTGAGATTGACGTTCATCTTTACTAAGGTGGCATAAGGACAGATATTTAGAGACGATCCTCCATCTATCAAAACTCCAGCTAACATATACCTAGAGGACAAAACTGCAATGTGCAATGACTTGCAATGATCGGTCCCTTCGGGCGGTATGTCGTCATTAGTGAAGAATATCACATTGTTGTTAAAAATGTGATCAACCAAATGTTGAAATTTTTCCACATCCACTGATTTCAGCAAGTAGGCTTCTTCCAAAACCTTTAATAAGATCTTCATGTGATCCTTGGAAGAGATAACCAAGTCTAGTATTGAGATCTGATGTGAAGCTTCTCTTAAGCTTAGAACCACCTTGGCTTCATTATGGCCCATAGTGTGGAGGAATTTCTTAATCTTCTCCATGGGAATCTTCCCTTTTGCTTTTATGGCGGGCTTCATCACCCTCTGAGGAAGATACAATGGATTTTCCTTTGACACTGTAACAGTGGTATGAGACGTGGATCCTTCAGCTTCTCCATAATTCCATGGGACTTTGTGTAAGCTGATAACAGGATACTGTGGTCTGAAGGGTAAAGAAATTGGCTCTAGTGCAGCCACTTTCAAAGGATTATCAGCTCCTTTGAGTTGTATTGCTTGTATGGGAAATGGTTTGACAGTCTCATCAACCTCAGCAGATATAACTGCTACTAATCCCTTATATTTGGTAGGACACATATTCCCACTCTCGAGTAAGACGGTGTCATCGATCGCGATTCTGGACACACCTTTGTCGATTAGATTTTGAATAAGGTGGCGAAGTGTCCAGCATTCTTCTGTGTTGTAACCGCGAGAATGTGAATGATATTGACATACTCCATCGGAGTTGAACCGTCTTGAACGAGGATTTATTGGAGGTAGAAGGGAGGTGATTCTTCCTTCGTTGATTAGCATCTGAAATATCTCCTCCATAGGTTAGCCCAGGTATGTAAATTCCCTTTTATTGGCAAAATCCCGACGGGCCTTAGCACTTGCTCTCTTCGCAACCTTATCCTCCATAGCTTCACTTTCTGAAGGTGATGATGGAGCATTCATAACAAAAGGAAGGAGGTGTGCATGCTCATGAATGACTAACTGGTGTGTGACTTGATGCTGATGGGTCACCAGTTCTGCCAATTTGTTCAATTTGCTTACAAAGAGCTTTCATCTTTCGTTCTATAGCAAATTAAAACTTTGCGTAATCTCATCTGTCAACACCGTCTTTGATGGTTTGGGATGATTCACTATTAAAATTGAAACTCTGTCCAGTGCTCCAACTAATCATGTTGACCTCTTCTTCTTTGTGTTGAGGATGAGGGTTATCTTGCACATGAGGTTGATCTGATTTGGTAACCACTATCTCACTGTTGTCTATCAAATCTTGGATCTTGTTTTTCAAGGCCCAACAATCTTGAGTATCATGTCCAGGTGTTCTGGCATGATAAGCACACTTTTGAGTAGCATTGAAACCCCTCCTATTAAGGTTGGCTGGTGGAAGAAGATGTGTGATTTTCTTCTGAGTAGTCAGAAGAGCAAGAATATTCTCGAGCGAGTCCCCTAAGGGTGTGAACGTTTAAGGGCGCTTTGCTTCTCCACCTTTAGGCAATGGAAGGTTTAAACACTGTGCTTGGAAAGGGGAGTAGTTTCTCCTCTGTATAGGCATGTTCTAACTGCCTTTTTGACCTTGTAGTCTCAAGGAAACATCCTCCTCTTTCTTTTTATGGACCCTCCAGGGGTTGTTTCCATAAGATCCCGATTGGATGTGCTCGACAATCGCTTTAAGAAGCGGCTAGGTCTTGAATCTTTCTGATTTCAACCCCATCTCAAATACATCTCTCTCGTGCTTGATCATTTCGAGAAAATGGTTTGCAATACCGGCTAAAACTCTTTCATAGAAAGGAGCTTCTTGTATGTCTATGAAAGTCATGACCATTTCGACTCACATCATAGAAGGAATAACTTGAAGCAAGCAAGCGCGCCCACCTTTGAGTGTACTTCTAAAAGACTCATTAGATTTGTTTCTTAACCTTGGTAATCACACCAGGTCGGGAGCCATCCGAGATTGAAAACTATATTGAGTGAGGAAGGCGTGAGCTAGCTCTTCCCAGCTATGGATCTTTGAGTTGTCTAATCTGGTATACCATGAACGGGCTTCTCCAGTCAGACTCTTCTGGAACAGCTGCATTCTGGGCTTTTCATTTTCCGCATAAGATCCAAGTTCTCCAATGAACACCTTCAAATGTGTGTAAGGATCCCCTAATCCGTCATACTTTTCAAAGTCAGGGGTTTTAAATTTCTCTGGATAATGAACACCAGGGAATATGCAAAGGTTAGTATACGAAACACTTCTATGTGTTCCAATCCCTTTGAGAAAATGGATAGTTTCTTCGATTTGAAGGACCTTCTTCATGATATCACCAGTGTCTGGATCTATTTTGAGATGGGTGTTTTCAGGGACTTTGTTGGTTGTATCCAACTGAGGTTCTGGATTTGTTTTATCCAAACCTTGTGTTCCTCCTTATGTAGAGGATTCTGTATGTGTAGGCATTTTTGAGCCCTGAGTAGACTGATGCAATTCTTTAAGCAGACTAGCCAAATCTATAATTTATTTATTTAATCCGTCAAATTCTTCTCGAGAAACGGCATTAGACTGGTCAGAAGAAGACATGATTGGTTGTAGGCTCGTGGCCTTTTTGGATTTTTAGCGGGTAACAGGCCCAATTGTTTCCCTACAAATGACTTATGTAGTTTAGTCTTAGGGATAATGTAAATGTTTACATGCTATATATACCCGTGTTAGGAATATTATCCTGCAAAATGGATGTTAATCGATAACATGTCATGTATGTGCAAATATTCTTCATATTTTCCATTACATAAAGATGAACATGGAATAAAATTACAAGTAAATACTTTAACAAGTAATAGAAAATGGAAAGCATGAAGAGACTTTCCTCCACGTTTGGTTTATCAGAGGTTGACCTATCTTAGGGTTACTCTCGCGGCTTTTTGGCATGAAGGTTCCCAGATCATCGCAATTTACTTGACGGGAAATTAATCAGGTCTTTCAACTGGAGCGAATTTGGGTGGTGCCTTTCCTAAGCCTTGTTGGAATTAGTCTCCCTACGAGTCCAGTAATCAAACACCGACAGGATAGCCTCCTGGTGGAGGAACCACACAACATACATTCACATACAACGTGTCTCACCGTTTATGAAAATGATGACATGTGCGAAGCACTAATATCACAGATAGATATTTTGCAGTGCAGTAAGTAAAATGCATTCGTACACATTCATCATAAATGTAAATGCAACATTCACACACAAGCATATAACAGTTTTAAAAAGCTTGTCGTAGCGGCTTAAACCCTGTTACTGGTGCAATGTGCAATTATTTGGAAGTAGTGTTATGCCTAGTTCGCACCTATATACAAAGGGTTTGAATTTGTATAAAAATTCAGTTTTAATCAAGATATAGCAATGAGGTTTTGTAAAAGAGGTTTTTCAAACCCTGTGCTTAATAGTAATTGAGGCCTTTGATACTTCCATTTTTTATTAAGTGTTCGGCTTGATTACTTTTATTTTCGAGATGCGAAGCATCTTCAAGAAAATAATATATAAAGTAGTGTCAAACTTCTTGTGGGCGTGAAAGCCATTTAAGGAAATTCAAACACCGTGAATAATTTACAAACTACTTTTAGCTGAAAATGTCCATCACGGGAACCGAATCTAGATTCAGTAGACTGAATCTGTGATCACATGATTTCTAGGCTCACATGATACCGCAATTTATAGGAAAGTAGTAAGCAATTATATATATAAAATCTGTGAATATATATATATATATATATATATATATATATATATATATATATATATATATATCTGATACATGATCAACCACCACAAAGCACCTCTATGGGGGATCGGAAATGTAAATATATAAAAGCGGTAAATATATATATAGACATGATTAACCACCACGAAGCACCTCCATGGGGGATCAGAAATGTAAATAAAGCAGTAAAGATGATCAACCGCCATGAAGTAAATTCCAGGAGTGACGAAATGTAAATAAAGCAGTAAAAACGATCAACCACCACGAAGTAAACTCCAGGCGGGACGGAATGTAAATAAAGCAATAAAAGGCCACGAAGTAAACTCTAGGCCTGACAGAAATGTTAATATATATATATAAGCGGTAAACACACATGATATATATCGATCCCGGCTCAGTTTATCATTTCAGCGATTTGTCGCTATATAAATATATATAAAAGCAGTAAACACACCGAATGTAAAATCTAGGCTCATCGAACAGATATAAAAGAAATAAACGCTCCGGATGTAAAATTCAGGCTCATCGAACAGAGTTCGACAACAGTTCATATATATAAGTGTGTATATATATATATATATACAAAAGCAAATAAACGCTCCGGACGTGAGTCCAGGATCAATCGAGGAATAACTCGATAATATTAGTCCATATATATATATATATAAGGAAATAAAATTCATGGACCGAAGTCCGAGCATACACACGTAACACGACTCTCAATGTGAAGAACTGTGTGTGCACAATAGAAGAGAAAGGCTTTAAAAGGTTTAAGAAGGCTTACAATGGAGTGCCAAAAAAGACTTCTATAGCTTTAAATGGATGAACACTCGGCTCCCGCCGGTAAAATTATGACTGAATATAAGCTCACAAGTGTTTAAACTGAGAAAACACTCAATTTAGGGTGTATACAGAGAAAATTGGACAGGGCTTCCTCGCCGTTTTCTCTCACAAAATGGCCACCCCAAGCCCTCTATTTATAGAGGAGGGGGGGGGAGCAGTACACTGCGATGTAGCAGATGCACTGCTTGTTGCCGGGGTTCCCCGGACTCTGTGGGTCCTGCCGTCTCGAAGTACATGCACACATGCAACGTGATGTCCACTCGAACTTTCAAACCTTTAATCCGGGCCTCTGATTGAGGTGTATAAGACCTTTTACGGAGTGCTATTGTCGAGAGCTACACAAATGACATGGAATTAGAGGTTGTAAGAAGTCAGGAAGATGGGACCATGTCCTTGGTCTTCAAGCTTCAAATTCTATCCAGTGTGCTTTCCTGTGTAGTAGTCACTTGGGATTGCAGCTATTTGGCTCTTCTGGGACATTTTTGTGTAAAATGTATATTGAAATGTGTTAAGACGGCGCAATGTGGGATCGAGGTGGCAAAATGACAATTTTGCCCCTCATCGGGGTTATCTCCGGTTTGGGTGATAAAGCAGTCGTTGCTCAGGGTTATCTCTGAGATTGGGCTGCTGCAAGTACTGGATGTCCTCAGGGTTATCTCTGAGGTGTGCCTGACCTCCGGGGTTATCTCCGGGATTGGAGCTGAGTGCCTCGGTTTGGTTTCCGAGGTTGAAGCTGACTGCATAGGTTGAAACGAGCATCTCCGGGGTTATTTCTAGAACTGCAACTGCATTCCTCGGGGTTATCTTTGAGGTTGACGCTGTCTTTCTCGGTGTTATTTGCGGGACTGAAACTGATTATCTCGGGGTTATCTCCGAGATGAAACGGCCTTCTCTGATGTGATTTTTGGTATTTGAACTGCATACCTCGGGGTTATCTCTGAAAGACGATTCTGCCCTCCTAGAATGTTAGTAACAGGTATGTAGAAAATTTTGTGTGTCTACATTGGTTTCTATATTAGTCCTCACTATTCTATAAAATAGTGATAATAATTATAATGAGAACTTTATTTGAGTTTGAATATTGTCTACGAGACAATATTTGTATTAAAACTCATAGCTTATGATTTGTCGTATTTTACACAACAGTTAATAGTTGTATAAATGAAGTTTGTATTTGAATTTTGTATCATGTATTTGGCGACTCAAAATAGACTGTGTAGACCTATTTTGGGGACGTCACATAGACCCTTAAATAATTTGTTATAATTGTTTAATTGAATTCTTTTTATCTTATTAACTCTATCTTCATTTAATTACTATTTAATATTAATCAAATAGTAATTAATTAATTACATTTAGTTATTATTTAATAATAAATAATAACTAATTAAATTATTAATCTTAATTAGCTTTAATAGTTATTTAATATTAATTAAATAATAAATAATTAATTTATTAGTGTATTTGTCTTTAATTATTATCTAATATTAATTAAATAATATTTATTTATTTATTTATTCTTATTTATTATTTAATATTAATTAAATAATAAATAATTTTCTCATTTTATTTGTATTTAATTATTATTTAATATTAATTAAATAATAATTAATTAATCCTTATTTATTATTTAATATTAATTAAATAATATTTATTTATTTATTTATCTTTATTATATTAAATAATAAATAATTAATTTATTAAAGTTTATGTTAATTAAATAACATCTAATTGAGTAATACTCATTATTTATTACATAATCTTACTTAAATAATAAATAATTATTTTATTAACTTAAATACTCTTTAATCATTATTTAATGTTAATTAAATAATAATTAATTAACTCTATTTATCATTTAATCGTAATTAAATGACCAATAGGTAGATTAACCATACTAATTCTATTTAATTATTACTTAATGTTACATAATTAATAATTAAATGATTAAATACACTTAAACAATATTTAATTAGTATAACCATCCATTAAAATGCATTAAAAATTAATTAACTATGATTTTTAATGATTTAAATGGATTTAAGTTTTGTTAATTCGCAGATTTATTAGGCAGCTTTGGGGTCCCGAGCGGAAACTTGTATATCTTGAGTTCTACAACTCCGTTTGACCTCAGTCAGTCTTGTTCTCTTCGTATCTTCTTAAACTACAATATCCAATCATCGAATCGTTTATTTGGACAAGTTTTGGCCATTGAAAATGGCCAAATAGCCGACTGCCGGTGGGTGTTTTCCGACAGCGGGGTCTTTTGTTAGAAAAATCATAACTCACTCGTTTTAAATCGGTTTTTAGTTGTTCTACTTGGAGAATCTTCATATCGAATAGCTCTATCACCCAGAATTGACGGATCATGAATCCGACTTACGGAAGGTGAACAGTAACTTCGGGAGCGGGCTGTTCAGTTTTAGTTTTCCGATAAAAATATTTTTGAGCTTTCTTTCAAATTTTTTGACATAATCACATACTAATACACAAGTTAAATACATGTTAACCTATAAAAACATGTTTAGCAAGAATCTAGTCATTTAGAACTTCAACATAACATTCCTACCATAAACTTGAAAGAAAAAACAAGATTAGGGTTTTAAGGCTTATTTTTCTTACTTATTGCTTTTAATGGCTACTTTCCTTCTTCTTCCTTGATATATGATGAAGTTAGATGCCATGAAAGATTCCCTCTCCTCCTCTAGGTGGCCGCACCTTCTTCCTCTTTTCTCCCACAAGAACTCTCTCTCAAAGTATCTTTTCTCTCAATTCTTGATAGAATGCAAGTATACACAAATGACTACAAATGAGCAAATATTGTAAGTATACTTGCATTAATATTAGATATAGATATTAGAGGCAGGATCTTAGGCGGACCTTACTAACGGACTAACAACGGACCAAAGGAAAAAAAATATACACGGATCACAAAAAGGGTTAAAAAATGACACGGGTCACAAAAAAGGGGGGAAAACAAATTTGGGGCAAATAAATCAGATAAGGTCCACAAATTCACTCTCTCTCTCTCCAATTCTCTCTCCACCTTCATTCTGCTGATTTCCACAAATAAGGCGCCGGAAGGCCGGATCAAGCAAATTCTGGTTGGTTCCCTCTCTCTCTCCCCAAATTCTTCCGATTCTCTCCCCAAATTTCCCCTCTCAAAGTGAGTCTGAAGGCGAGTCGGAATAGTAGCTTTCCCCGTTCTTCTGTGGGATCTACGACTTTTCAATTTCTCCCAAAATGTAGTATTTTATTTACTTTCTTTCACCGCACTCATTCGCACATACATTTGTGCATATAATGAATGATTCTATGCAAGCTTGTATTTTGATGTATGGTGGTGTTGCTATTAGTATGTAATTATCAATTGTAGGCTTAAAATTTATGTGGGTTTGATTTCTTCCCCCCCTTCCCCCTTCCCCTTCCCCCACATTTATGTTTAAGTTGCGTAATTATGTGCCTCTACTTTGTTCCTTCCTTTATTCACAAGAATGTTTATGTTCCTTTAATTGCTATTTCTGAACTCACATTCTTAGCTCAATTTATTCTTTCGTTGTATGATTTTTATATTTAAAAGGAACCATTTTTTTTACCATTCCTTCGTGCATTGATTGAATAAAAAAATGATTAAAATTATATAATCATTATTAAATAATTTTTTATTTATTTAATATATTTTGGTTGTGGTTTTCACAATTTTATCATATTATGAAAAGTTAATTACCAAATTTGATCATTATAGGTTTTAATCAAAATGGATAACGTGGAAGCAGAGTATGGGATGGGAGAAAATTTAGAGCGGGGTGAAGGGGGGAATGTAGACTTTGAATTAGAGAGTGGGCTAAATGAGGAACAATGTGTTGAGTTAGATCCTAACTATTCAGATATGGTGTATAATCCTCAAGTAGCACCTGATACTAATAAATGCATCCTCAAGTAGCACCTGATACTAATAAATACATCTGATCATAATAAGGGCCTGTAAGAAATCATAATAAATGCATCTGATACTACTATAAAACCAACATAATAAGAAATCTCATTCAATACCTATAAGTGCACAAATCTCATACATAATGAGTTGGTTAAATAATGAAAATTATCAAAATTACAACCGATTTAATAAATTAACAACAACACCGCGTACATAACATTAACAATTATGACAAATCGTTGAGTTAGTTGCAATTGACGCATTTCAATTTTCACCATCGCTAATTCATTGGAGTCGTTAGTATTTGTTGGATGAGTTGTTACATTTAAATGCTTGGATGTGTCCATTTGCAACCTCCCTTGATTATGCAACACTAGAACATATTAAATCACCACCGGTGATGAAGTTCTGGCATTCTTTGCATATTTGGGACACAATAAATTTATTCACTTGTATAAAAGGAACAAATATACAAAAATTACAATAAATAAATACATACCATTCTTGGACAAGAATAATAGTGTCTACCCGGATTCTTTTCCGACATTGAAAGTTTTACTATCTGAGGGCCGTCTACCACAACGACATATGAACGGAGGCCATACGGATGTAGCAGTAGACGAATTTGATGACATTTTTCTATCAGCAGACAAGCATAAAAAAGATCAACAATAATTCCAAACTGACAGATAATCCATGAAGTTTATACAAAAGTCACAAAAACTAACAATTATAGCAAAATGACACGTGTATTTTAAAGATTAAAAACTAACAGATACCAAATGAGTCAGCAGTTATTTAGTATTTGTATATCGAAGATGAAAGGAACATGTATACGATCAGAAAATTTTCTTTCTTTAACGGCATCAAATGCATTTTCCTAGTAATAGTAGCAGGCTTAGCTAGTAGCAGTAGTGTATATCACAGTAAGCTAAGGCAGACAGGGGCAGACAAACATATTGATATTTCGAATGAGTCCTTCAATTGACCCAATTAAAGCTACTATTGTGACAAGCAAGCAAACTAGATATGGAGACCATACGAAACCATATGAAACCATACGAAACATATAAATTTACTCTAATAAACATATAAATTGTCTCTCATTTTTATTTGACAAGACTTCAGCATCAAATGTAGTTGAAGCATAAATGAGTCTAATAAACAGGTCCTTTTCACCAGACCAAAAATAAAAAACAGAAGAAAAAATAGGTCATTTTCTGATATATGTATGCTACTACTAGTATTTATGAACAAGGGTCACATATTCTCCATCATCTCATCAGTATCATATAGTCTACACTCGTAGACTGTGCTATATGTGTTAATTAATAACTTCATCTGTATTTGCATTCAAAGCTTCCTCATCCTTTTTATAAATGATAAATTAAATGCATGGAAGTAAATTAATTTGATGATATCATCTTCTTCAATTTATGTCCTTACAAAATCAAGAAAACTAAATTCTCATCAACAACACATCCCCAATTTGAATCGATAAAAAATTGATAAAAATTCCTTGATTATCATCTCATATGAAAATCAATATAACAACTAGAAATTGTTAATTACTTGCGTATGAGGAGGTCGTTGTTGTAGCTCTAGGTGATGAGGGTGTGACCGGATGCGATTAGGGTTTGCGTAGGACAGAAAAGGGCAAAAGTGTAAAGGGGCAGAAAGGGCCAAAAGAAATGGAATGTAGCGTTGATGGATCTGGCGTTTGTAGGGTTGAAACGAAACCTTAAAAAATTTTGGCACTCAAACGCGCCTAGTTTGTGGAAATTGACAGAATGAAGGTGGAGAGAGAATCGGGGGGAGAGAGAGTGAATTTGTGGACCTTATCTGATTCATTTGCCCCAAATTTGTTTTCCCCCTTTTTTTTGTGACCCGCATCATTTTTTAACCCTTTTTGTGACCCGCGTATGTTTTTTTCCTTTGGTCCGTTGTTAGTCCGTTAGTAAGGTCCGCCTAAGATCATGCCTCATAGATATTATATCTATAGCTATATTACCCATCATGAAGCTATTAAACTCAAGCTTTCCTAGGGTAGCTAATGACATTGTAGAAGTCTAAGCTATCAAGTCCAACAAATTAACCAACACAAGTTAAAAAAAAATCAATTAATTAAAATTTTGAAATCCAAGATGCTTCCCTCTCTCTCCCAACCGGCAATGCAAGGGACTTTTGTCCCAAAATGATTGTCATTTAATTGCTTTTAATAATTAAATGAGCTACACAAATTAAATACCAAATGGGCTAATGATTGGATCCTCATTTAATATGCATTTGGGCTTACATTAATTAAGTTTGGGCTACTAATTAATAAAGTCCAATTAATTTATTCTTGGACCATTAATTATGTCCCATGTTGGTTTATTAAATATGTCACACAATTAATTCCCCAAGTACATGATCATTTAAATGATTGGGCTTGGTTCATTAATTAAATAACCTAGTAAAATAGTAATTAATTACTAGTTGGACTATTAAATATTATTGTTCAATTTGACAACTTCTTCATTAATTTATACAATTTAACTCACTCACTATATTTAGTTTAATAATATTTAATTTAATAAACAATTATCAATTCTCTTGATATTATAACTCTAGGGTTAGTCCACTAACTTAAATACACTATTAGTGACTCCCTTTACTCAATTTATCAATTAATCACATAGTCACATAATTGTTGATCACACACAAAGGTTCAAATAAGCACACAAAACTAACTCATTAGAAATTAAATTCTATATTTAATTAATAATGACGTTTAAAATTCCCGGACAATACAACGGCTACCCAGGGTGGTCCCCACCCCCTCCAGCTCGATCAAATTTGAGTTACAACGGAGTTCCCGGAAGCTAAAAAGTCAAATTAGGAAAAAAGGTGCTACGCGATTAAGCGGAAAGGAACTGAAATCCTGAATTCAAATACCAAACTTCTGATCTACATGTAAGTTATTTGTATCAACCCGGATGTGGGTTTTGAAAAGCCGATGATATAGGTTATTGAAAACGGCCCTTCGCAAAACATTGGGAAGGTCAGGTGCCATGTGATAAGTGGATTTTATATCCACGAATCAGTTTCTAATTCAAGCTTATTCGTCGTTAGATCCTTGATTTTATGTTTTATTTTTACTTGTTCATTGTTGTTTTATGTGTAGGTGTGTTGGTGTGGTAAGTAGTCAAGAAGAGAAGCATTTGGAACGATTTTGGAGCAAGTATGAGGGCAAGAAAAGTCGAATCTTGAGAAGTGTGCCCATACGTAAATGAGCAATTAAACTAACACCCCGTAGAAGTGGGAGAGGTCTTGAAATCAATTGACGATGAGACTAGCCTGGTCGGGGTGGGTATTTTCTAAGTATATACCCCGTAAGGCGAGGTCCCGAATCTTCAGCATCTATTTTGGTTATAACACTGTTAGAAGTTGGTTTTGAGTGATTGCATAGCTTTGGCATTCTATGGGATGGAGGATTGAACTTAGATTTCGGGGGAAAACATATAATAATACAAACACAAGATCAAATCAAGAGACACAAGGGCAATTATCAGAGATTAATTACAAATTTTCTTATTGAGCATTGGAGTGAAGATTTTGAAGGAACATTCATATTGATTACGGATTAAGGCTAAAGTGAAGGGTCTTTTAATTTATTCTTTGTTTAGTCTTATATTTGTAATTGAAAGGATGTTATCTTTAATTTATTCAGTTATTAAGTCATTGATGATGAACTAATTTACTTTTTAGGCTTATGATGGATCTTTAAGTGAAACGATGATTATGTAGCTTTGATTTCCAGTTTAATAAATTATTATCCAGTTTATCTATATTAATTTGAGCTTGAATTTATAAATTGCCTGATCAACAGTTCTTTATGGATTTGTACGAATTCGAGAGGAAGTACGAGTCTAGACTTAGTTAATATAGCACGTGTTCTTGAATTTTGTGATTAAACAGAATCTTAATGAATGTTAAGGTAGAGATATGCTTGACATCGCATGTGATCGGATAAAGGACTTAAACTCAAACCTTCTTCAATTATAATTCGCATAGAGATATAATGAGTTAGTTGATTAAGGTATTTAACTTGTTTCTATCTAATTTGTGAATTTGAGTTAATACGGTATTAGTACATCGAGAGGTGGCTAGTGCTACATACGTGTTCTTGATTAATAAACTAGGATAGTAAATTAAACTGGAATAGAGGTGTAAAAATCAGAGTGAAGCTTAAGGTGAAGTCGTAAGCCTAATTCTCCAATAATTGTTTGAAATTTCAATTTTTAATATTTGTGATTGTATTGGTGATCCTAGTGTATTTAATAATTCGATTTTAATAATTTTAATCATTGATTTGGATAGTTTAATAAAATTAGGATTAATAAGAAATTGATAATTGTGAGTTTCAATTCTTACTAAATTTTCTCTGTGGGAACGATACTCTATTTATTATTATATTACTTGTTGACCACGTATACTTACGTGTTGTGCGTAATTAGATTTTTACCCAACACCATGAACCGTGGGTCCACTACAAGAAAACCAGCTAATTCCAACGGACATTTTCGTCGATATTAGTCTTATTCTGTCAGAATTATGTTATTTACGAGGAAACTTTTGGTCGTACATTCTGTCATAATTACACGCGTCGAAAATAAGTCCGTCGAATTGTCCGTCATAATTAGCTAACTTCGATGGAATTAAGCACGGCGTAATTCCAGGGAATAATTATGAGGGAATAATTTCGTCGGGGATAATTCCAAATATGTTCGAGGGAATAGTTACGACGACCTATTTCAGTCGTACATAATGAGTGATAAATACGACAGAATTCCGTCGTACATAAGCTATTACCGATGGAAGTTTTATTTATCAATTAAATCATAAAACCTTATTTTTTACTGAATATTCATCGAAATTACCTTATTCCATCAAAAATAAGGTCTTTTTAAGAATTGATTTTTTTAAAATTTTAGGGTCCAAGTGTTTAAACCCAATATTTTTGTACCTGCAACCTGTTTCAGCCCAATAACAGTACTATTTCCTATCATTCAACATATATATTCACCAAATATATAAACTAAACTAACAATTACAAATAATCTACTAACTCATCAACAATTACAATAATCTACTAACCCATCAACAATTTCAAATATTAACGAATGTTCCAAAATGTATATACAATTTATAACACTTTCAGAGACTACACTAATTAGTACAAATGAATGAATGAAAAATGAGTCTATAAACTAGTATGATCACCGCTATCGCCTTCGCCGGTCTCAGTCCCAATCCCCTCGCCATCGCCATCAACATTGCCACCCTGTTCATAAAATTAAAAATAAAAATCATTAGTCCGTATATATTTGAGAAATAAAAAGATATTATTGTTCAATTAAAATAAAATAAACATGAAGAATAATGAAAATAACATAACATGCAGAATACCGTGGAATCTGTAATAATTAAAAGAACTTAGTCAATAAACATAAACTATCTCAACTTGAGATATATTTAAATCCTAGTTCAGACAACTTACTAGCTCCTAAAGACGAGCCTCCATCATGGCTAGCGTCTCCCGAATCGGATCGCCCACCACCTCGGCGACCTCCACCGCTATGTCTAGGCATGGATATGCTACTGTAATAACCAAATTGATCATAAATTATGAATATGTAAGGTTTAACAATGTGGTATTTACTAATATGAATGCTCATTTATAATTATGTACGTCATCAAACCCATCAGTTTCAACGTGTAGCTCATTCTCGGATTCGATATCTTCCGCATCCTTAGTTTCGAGATCAGTTTCGTCATCGTTATCATCCTCAACGACTACATAATTATTCACGATGACGATTTCCTTGACATCCTCATCGTCAGGTACATCAATGACATCAGTACTCATCACATCTTCAGCATTTAACACTACGGCCAAAGGTTTGCTAACATCTTCTTGCAACACCTCATCACTACCAAACATGTTTGCATCATCAAATGCACGTGTTTTAGTTGTGACAACTGTGTACCAGGGGCTTCTAGTATTTACGATATTAGGAGCATAATACACTTGAGTCGCTTGACTTGCTAACACAAACACGTCATCAGATTTTAATACCGACTTGATATCTACGGTTGTGATTCTATTACGATCAACTTTAACCCCCTTTTCAGTATCAAACCAGCTACACTTAAATGTAACTACCTTTTTACCCCATGATAATTGAGCACAACCACATCTTGTAAATGGCCATATTAATTGGACTCAGAATCTTGGTAGCAGCTTCACAACACCACAACCCCATAATTGACTGATATGAGTTCATTCAAGTTATCGACCCTAAATCTGTACACATTCACGATGCAGCCGGGAAAAGATCTAACAACTTTGTAAGGTCCTCGGATGACATCTATAAAACGCTTCGAACTGTTCTCTTCTTCAACCCTTTTCTTAAACCACCGTTGGAAATTAGCATTAGTGAATGTTTCCAACTCTGCTGCAGTAAAAGCTAGGTTAGAAGCATACGCTTCCTCTTCGAATGAACTGGGAAAATAGTGAATGTCTTTAACATATATAGATGACTACACTTATAAATTGCAAATAATTATTCATACCTGATGTATGATAATACTTCGGGCATATTTAGAAGCACGTATGTAGATACAATCTTCAACTCTTTGTCGCTTAAGTAAGTCAACGTCTCATGGCCAAATGGCTTAGCCGGATATGTGAATACAGCTAACTCATCATCCGCATGAGACATTGGACCAACGACCTAATTCCTTCCTAAACGGTTATGCTTCGTTAAGACAACATCGTCAAAATACAATGAGTAGAAGTTGACAAGGTCTTCCTCTGTATAGCATTCAGCAATAGAACCCTCTACACGAGCTTTGTTTTTCACCTTTTGTTTTAATCGACGCATATACCTAAGATAATTTTTTTGACAAATATATATGAGTATTATTAATATGAGCAACATAAAGCAATTAGTAGTTTATATTACCTCTTAAAAGGATACATCCACCGATATTGCACCGGTCCTCCAAGTTTGAGTTAATAAGGTAGATGAATAGGCAGATGTTCCATCGAGTCAAAGAATCCTAGAGGGAAGATCATTTCGAGCTTGCAAATGGTAAACACAATATTGAAAGTTCGGTTAATCCATCCATAACTTTTCTGGGTAACATATCACGAAATGCAATTGGGATCAACTTCTGCATGAATACATGACAATCGTGACTCTTGAATCCATAAAATTTTAATTTCTCAACCTTACAACAACGTCTTATGTTCAACGTATATCCATCTGGGAGCTTCAACCCACTAACCCACTTACACACGTCTTCAACTTGTTGCTTAGTAAGACAAAATGGAGCTTTAGGTTTTGTATTGTTAGGGCAAAGCCATAATTCTGGCCGAATGTTCAATGCCTCCAAATATTTTTGAGCGCTATCATTGTCTTTGGTTTTACCACTCTCATCTAACACGGTGTAAAATAAGTTCTCGAAAACATTCTTTTCGGTATGCATGACATCTATACAATGACGAACTGAAAGTGTGTCCCAATACGACAACTCAAACTATATGGGTGAGTGTGTCCAATTACGATTCTTCCTGTACCCGGCTGCTCTCAATTTACTTTGCTCCTTTCCCGTCAAAGGAAAATCAAGCTGGTTTAACCAGCCCAAGACCTCACTGCCCGACAGTCGACCAACAACCCCCTTCTTCTCTGTCTTTCTGTTGAACTGTGCAGACATCTTTTTATAATTATGATCAAGAGGCAAAAATCTACGAGCAGTTCTAAAGAAACTACATTTTCGCTCATGCTACAACTGATTGCCTTGCACATCCCCCATACACACTAGACATGACAGCTTCCCGTGAGTTGATCAACCACTAACCATCCCAAGACCCGAAAAGTCAGTGATAGTCCATAACAGGGCTGCCTTCATCACAAAATTCTCGCATATCGATTTATCATGCGTCTGGACCCCTGTCTCCCACAACATCTTTAGTTCATCCACTAACGGTCGAAGGTACACGTTAATGTCTTTTGTAGGACTTTTATCCTCCGGAATGAGTAAAGTCAAGAACAAATACGGATCCCTCATGCACATTGATGGTGGAAGATTATAAACGACCATAATGATTGGCCAAACTGAATACGGCTGGCTAAAATTATTAAAAGGGCAAAAGCCATCAGTAGCCATGTCAAGCCTAACATTCCTAACTTCTTCCGCAAACTCAGGTTAATTTTCATCAAATCTCTTCCATTCATCTCCATCCGCTAGGTGAGTTAGCTGACCAGGCACGACATCCCTTGTCTGATGCCAACTCATATGTTGAGCCATATGAGACGACATGAATAGCCACTGAAGTCTCGACCCAAGTGGAAAGTACCGTAAGATTTTCCTGGGAACATGTTTCTCCTTCCCCCCCATGTTTTGTCACCTTGTAGCGCGATAAGCTGCATATATCACACTGTCCCTTATCTCTGTCCTCCCCATAGTATAACATGTAATCCTGCTCACAAGCATCGATTTTTTGATACCCCATAATTAGCCCTTTGACCATCTTCTTTACTTAGTAACAATTCACAGGAAGAGTATGATCCTTGGGTAAGAATTGTCTAACTATAGCAAGCAAATCGTTGAAACCTCTCTCACTACAGTCGTGCTCATTCTTGAAGTGTAAGAGCTTCGTCACTACAGAAAGCTTGGTGTCCGTATCATTTATCGGATACAACACGACCCCAGATTCAGATAGAAACTTGTAAAAGGTAGCAGCTATATCACTTGGCACTTGCTTAACACTACTTGAAGAAGACTCATTTTCAGCCCAGTCAATATTAGTAGGGTCATAAGCATCGACTAACATCTCCATCGGATCATAGTTTTCGGCGTATGAATCCCGTAGAATTAGTTGTTCCACAGTACTATCAATCACTTCTGATTCCCCGTGATGAGTTCATACGAAGTACCCATCCACAAATCCACGGAAAAATATGTCGAATTTAATCTCGTCGACTTTCTTCTAAATCAGGTTTTTACACTTGACACACGGGTATAGCATCTTCCCGTTTGAACCATCAACATGTTTTATTGCTTTGTTCAAGAAATCTGACACCCCATCACAATAAGCTGAGACTAATCCCCTCCCATCATTGGGTATCCTATGGTACATACAACTCCGATCGACTGACATTTTTAACTACACAGAAGACGCGTTCACTTAATTTGGATATTCATATAGGGGTAAGGCTTCTATCCCGTTATTGGATGCGTCTCGTCACTAGTGCCAACATGTTGAGTACGTTTCATGAGTTTCAAGAAAATTTCGGCAGCACCTCCCCATGGTCACCAAGCACACGAAATAGACTAAGATAACTTAATCTAAGTATGCACTCGAAGAACATATAGAGATAACAGTCAAAATATCCTCAATACAACAAAAAGCGTCTTGCTTTAAGATTGACACCTAAGCCTAAGTGAGAGACATAACATCCAATAACAAATTCCCCAATCGGGGATTCGATTCGACATTCACTCCTCTTGAATGAATGTCAAACAGGTTTCTAAGTTTCAAAGTATAGTACATTATTGAGTGTATTAAAGATTAAAGGGAGTGTATTCCCAAATAATAAGTTTCTTTTTATTTTATTTATTTTAAATTAAATTAAATTTGAATTATTTTGATTAAATTAAATTATATTAAATTTATTTATTTATATTTTATTTTTAAGTAATTTTTTAATTTAATTTGCTTATTAAATTAAATCAAATTTGTTTTGTTTTATTCAATTTAATTTAATTTATTATTTATTATTTATTTATTATTTAATATAGAATATATATTTATTTATTATTTATTTTATCTTTTGTTACTTTATTTATTTTATTTTAATTTAATTTAATAATTTTTTTTAAAATTTAATTTAATTTTCTTTATTTTAATTTAATTTAATTTTAGTAGTAAGAAACTAAGTAAATGCTACTTAGTTTATTTTAATATTAAAAAACTAATTAAATAATAAATAAATATACTTGTAGGGCCCACACATTTGGCAATTGCAGTATTCTGACAAAAATTTCGTCGAAAATTCCATCGAAAATATCAAATATCACATTTACACAACATTGTCCACATTCCAAAATCCAAATTCAATACACTAACATATATATAAACTGCAATTACATAAAGAAAATCAAAGACATTCATAATTATCGTATGTCTACATTCCAAAATCAAATTCAATTTTCACCTCCCATTTTGATTTTTTTAGTCCCAATTTGACCTCCCAAATTCACACGAGAACAACATATCATACAAATATCACAAATATAATTAGGTTAATCTCATATTCAAACTCATACTAAAACTAAAACAAATTAAGCCACAAATTTCAGAAATATCATACAAATATCATGTCTAATATCAGAAATATCAATTAATTTGCAAACTAAAGGTTTAGAAATATCATACCTTGAATTAATGTGCAAATTTCAGAAATACCGGTGGTGGTGGTGGTGGTGGTGGTGGTGGTGGCGGCATTTGGCGGTGGTTACTGCTGCTGGTGGTGGCTACTGGTGGCGGCGTCTGGTGGTGGCGACTTCTGGTGGTGTCTGGTGGTAGGGAGATGAGAGCAGTGAGAGAGAAATGAGAGTGAGAGAGAGAATGAGAGGCAGGTGGGGAGAAAGTGATCTGATTAGGTTTTAAAACTTCTTTTCGACGGAATTTCCGTCGAGAATACATCCTGTAAACACTCAAAATTTTGCATTCCTATTACTAATATTGTAGGAGGGTAGAATTGTCTTTCAGAGATAACCCTGGAGGACTGCTAAGCTCAATCCCGGAAATAACACCGAAAGTTTCTGTTCAATCCCGAAAATAACACCAGAAGTTTCAGCCTCAATCCCGAAAACAACACCGGGAATGCCAATTTCAACCTCGGAGATAACCCCGAGGAGTGCAGTTGCAGTTCCAAAGATAACCCCGAAGATGCTCCTTTCAACCCTTGCAGGTAGCTTCAACCTCAGAGATAACCCCAAGGCACTCAGTCCAAACTCGAAGACAATCCCGGGAGGTCAGGCACACCTCAGAGACAACCCTGAGGACATTCAAAGACTTGCGCTGAACCCAATCTCGGAGATAACCACAGGCAACGTCTCGCTTCATCGGTCAAGCCGGAAATAACCCCGATGAGGGGAAAAATCGTCATTTTGCCACCTCAATTCCACATTGTGTCGTCTCAACAACATCTCAACAAACATTCTACACAGCAACATCCAACAAGAACCAAATAGCTCCATTCCCGAGTGACTACTGTCGACGTCGGAATTTTTATTTATCCATTTTCTATTCTTGTTCTTCGGTGTTCTCATGATATGTGAGATTTATTTGAAAAAACAAGTGAAAAAGGTTCGACATGTATATGTCGACGATTGGACTATAAGAGTCGCCAGTTGGTGTTTTTAACTGGTTGCACCGACGCATCTGAGAAAAGGTTTACGCATTGACCCGGTGATGTGATCTTTGCTAAATGTGTCATGAAACAAAGATTAATTTGGGTTCGGGGGCTTGATTATGCGAAGGGAAGGTGTTAGGCACCCCCCGACATCCGTGTTGCCACGGTGACTGCCACTTTTCAAGAAACTGTTATATGAATGTGTGTGTGTGTGTATGTGTGGATCAATGTGCAATTTATTTAGAAGTAGTGCGAGGCCTCGTTCGCACCTATATACAAAGTGTTTGAATTTATATAAAAATTCAGTTTTAAACATGATATAGCAGTGAAGTTTTGTAAAAGAGGTTTTTCAAACCCTGTGCTCAATAGTAATTGAGACCTTTTTATACTTCCATTTTATTATTAAATGTTTGGCTTGTTTGCTTTTATTTTTTGAGATGCGAAGCATCTTCGAGAAAATAATATATAGCAGTGTCAAACTCCTCATGGGAATGAACTAAGGAAATTCATACACCGTGAATAATTTGTAAAGTCGCTACAGTGAAAATGTCCATCACTTTAAACCGAATCTAGATCCAATTATTTGAATCATGATTACATGATTCCTAGGCTCACATGATGTCGCATTTATATGAAAAGCGATAGCGATTATATATATAAAAGCTGTAAATATATATATACATACATGATCAACCACCATGAAGCACCTCCATGGAGGATCGGAAATGTAAATATATAAAAGCGGTAAATATATATAGAGAGAGACATGATCAACCACCACGAAGCACCTCCATGGGGGATCAGAAATGTAAATAAAGCAATAAATGCGATCAACCGCCACAAGTAAACTCGAAGTGACTACTAAATGTAAAAAAAGCGGTAAAACGATCAACCACTATGAAGTAAACTCTGGCGGAACGAAATATAAATAAAGCGGTAAAAAGGCCACGAAGTAAACTCCAGACTTAACGAAATATATATATATATATATATATATATATATATATATATATATATATATATATATAAGCGTAAACATACGGGATGTTTCTCAATCCAGGCTAGGTTTATCATTTCAACAATTTGTCATATATATATATATATATATATATATATATATATATATATATATATATATATATATAATAAGCGCTCGGACATAAGTCTAGGCTCAATCGAGGCATAACTCGATAATGTTAATCCATATATATAAATATATACATATATAAGTATATATATACAGACAGAAATGAAAACCACGGACTGAAGTCCGGGCATACACACACAACACGACTCTTAATGTGAAGAATAGTGTGTGCAAAGATGAAGAGAAAGGCTTTATAATGTGCAAGAAAACTTATAGTGGGCTGCCAAAGAAGACTTATATGACTATAAATGGATGAACATTCAACTCCTGTCGGTAAAAATATAGTTATATGTGAGCTAACAGGTGTTTAAAATGAGAAAGCACTCAATATGGGGTGTGTATAGAGAAAATTTGATAGGGCTTCCTCGCCTTTTCTTCTTTGAATATGGCCACCCCAAGCTCTATATTAATAGAGTTGGTGGCCATGGTGGCGATCCGCAGATGCACTCTGTTGCTGGGGTGCCCCCAGCTCATGGTCCCATCATCTCGAAGTCGCGTGCACTTGTGCACTTTGATGTTCGCTCGAACTTGCAGAACTTCAATTCGAGCATCCGAATGAGGTGTACAAGACCTTTTTCGAATCGCTTTTGTCGAGAGTTACGCAATGACATGGCATTAGAGGTTGTACGAAGTCAGGAAAAGGGGTCCATGCCCATGGTCTTCAAATTCTATATGGTGTGCTGCCCTGCGTAATAGTCACTCGGGATTGGAACTTCTTGGCTCTTATGGGACATTGTTGTGTAAAGATGTATGTATGAGATGTTGAGACGGCGCAATGTGGGGTTGAGGTGGCAAGATGACAATTTTTCCCTCACCGGGGTTATCTCCGATTTGGGCTGATAAAGTAGACGTTGCTCAGAGTTATCTTTGAGATTGGAATGCTGCAAGTGTTTGAATTCCGCAGGGTCATCTTTAAGTGTGCCTGTCTTCCCGGTGTGAGCTCCGGGTCTTTGGAATGAGTGCCTCGTCGGGATTTTTGAGGTTGAAGCTGATTACATGCATATGAAACAACTATTTTTGGGGTTATCATCGGAACTATAACGGCATTCCTTGGGGTTATCTCCAAGGATGAAATTCGAGGTTATCTTCGAGGTTGGAACTGATACTCCCGATGTGTGTTCCGAGGTTGAGACTGAACTTCCGGTGGTATCCGAGGGTATGGGTATGAAATGTCTTCCGTGGTCATCTCAGAAAAGCGAATCGCCTCTACGCAATGTTAGTAACAAGTGTGCAGAAAATTTCGAGTGTCTACAAAAGCCCCTCTTTATCATATTCATGCAATGCAAGGCATGAATAGGATAAAGAATCCTAGACACTTGAAATGCAACAAGATAAACATGATGCCATGTGCAGCAACATGATGCAAATGTATGATTGTGTTTTGTTGGATTGTTTTCCAACATGATGGAATGATTACCGGTTCCCTGTTAATCCTACCGGGGATGAGAATCAGTGATGTCTTGGACATGCGATCCAAGTCTTCCAGGATATTGACGTTGGGGTTATCACCAAAGTCTTGAATCCTTGATACAGACTTTACTCTGAATATGTGCCTCTCGTGTGCAAGAGATCTATGAGGATAAAGCTTTGTCCGTTTGAGGATGTGTATAACATATTCCATCATTGGTCCTCTCCGATGAGGATGTTCTTCTCTGGCTTGTGTCACCAGTATATACCACGGACCTATTGGAGTTACTGCCAACAGTATGTATTGTAAGGGCTTCCTGACCTTCGCTGATGTGTGTATCACCGGATAGATCCCTGTTGGGTGAACTGTCAAGGCTGCTTGACCTCCATTAATGTCTCTATCAATGGTTGAATTGCGTTGTAACCCCCGCCGAGGATTCGTTCATAGACGAAGAATGAGTTGTAACCCTTGCCGGGGATACGTGGATAAATGAAAATCTGCGTTGTGACCCCTCCGGGGGTACTTTATCAATGATATCGATGTTGTGCCCCCCCCCCCCACCGCAGGGGGGACTGTTTAGGGTTATGACCATGTATTTGGCGGCATCAGACCTGTGTAAGGCATTGCCGAGTATGATTTGTAAAAGCTGAACTCATCGGTATAGTGTACCTTGTATTTAGGTGAATACCAATGAGTGACATGTGAAGCCATAATTGGACTTATGACAACCAGGATTCCAAGCTATTCCGCTCAATCGCGTAGCATTTTTATTCCTGATTTGGCCTTTTCGACATGAGACCTCCTTTGCAACTTCGAATCGAACTAAAGCTTCTAGGGTGGGACCCATTCTCGCTATATCTTTTGATAGGCCTCTATTAGATGTAGGGCGTCTGTGCCCCATTTCCCTGTATTTTTAGCTGTACAGAGATGTATTAGATGATGATATACTTAGGAATGTATGTAAAGTTTTCCATTCCCTATATCATATTGCCATCTATTATTTATCATGCATATATTATGTTATGCATATGTATGTATGTCTAGAGATATTAAGCATTGACCCCTTGATGGTCTTATGACACGGCCCATACAGATGTCTTCCTCGACAGTTAGTCGTATTGATCATACTCCACCATTATTGGTGGTATCTGGTATGCGATCGTGGTATGATAGTATGTCACCATCAAATAGGGTGACTTTAGATCAGCTGTTGCAGCATACTATGACCATGTTGATGTTTCAGGTTCCTGCGGGATTTGTAGAGGGCATGCTGGAGCATTGGGTATCGGAGAGGCAGGTTTTCTGATTTGGGACCCAGGAGTTGACTCCTACTCTGGAGGAGTATGCACGTTTGACGATCTTGCCATTAGACAGACCTTGCGTGCATATGACGATTGGAGACATGAGTCGACAGATCATGACCCACACTAGATTGAGGCGTAGGGTGGTGCAGGATGAGCTCACATCCGGCCAAGTTATATCCCAACATTTTCTGTTTGACACATTTGGCTCTGAGGAAAGTTATACACGGCATTCCGGGGACTTCACCACACTGGAGGATCATTGGCGTTTGGCCAGAGTGGATGTACTGCTATTGTGCATACTGTCGTATGTCTACATGCCAAGGTACATGGATGAGTTGGATATAGGAGTTATCATGGCAATGAGAGCTCTCAAGGAGGGTAACAACATTATACCGATGATTATAGCAGAGACTCTGAGGTCGGCTACATACTGCTACACTTATCCGACGGTAGTGTTTACAGGCAGCTCGGTCATGTTGTACGTGTGGTTTATGTCACACTTGAGACCGATTAACACTTTTAGACGGCATGGGCATTGTTTCACCCATTATATAGCCATGTCATACTCCTTTTAGCCTGCGGAGTGTATAGATGCTGCATCTTGGTCAGATTTCCTGGCAGGGATCGGAGATCCATTTGATATATTGTCGTGTTCAGGGCTTAGCTCACCCTACAGCTTCATCACTCATGCTCCGGGCATAGATTATCTCCCTCTGGCTGGTTTGAGAGGCATGATTACTTACCACCCACTGGTTGTGATGTGTCAGTTTGACTAATTCCAGGATTTTCATCCTTTTGAGGGGGCATTGAGCCAGCGCTTTGCTTCTCGCCACTTGATCAACAAAGGCTAGATCTAGGTTGTATGCCTATTGGGATAAGCGTGAGCTAGCTGAGTTTTTTGTCAGCCATCCGGGTTGTTCAGCAGAGTATTCCGCATGGATGGAGACAGAGACATCATTGACTATGGCAGTATCCACAGTGCATGGGATCGATTCCAATGATGGGGAGCCTATGGAGGAGACTTATATTCCCATCGAGGAGGATTTAACTACTGGATTGCCAGCATTTGTGATGGATTCTCCCACTATGGTAATCTTGTGATTGACATTCAACGATGATCGGGCAGAGTCTACATCTGATGACCTTTGAGAGAGATCAGGCCCGCCTTGATGTTGATAGCTCTTGATGGGAGAGACGCAGCTCTATTAGAGAGAGACGAGGCCAGATCAACCAGAGATGCATTGATTGTAGAGAAGGATGCTGCCCTATCTGCCCGGGATGTGGCCGTCATAGATAGTACTTCAGTGAGATCCCTTACGACTGACATCTTTGCCGATATGAGTGTATACATTAATGAGCATCATACCACCGTGCAGTTAACCTCAGATCTGCTAGCTCATGTAGATACCATTGGGCAGGAGCTTGCAGCGTTACCTCCTTCTTCGGAGAGGGATGCTATGTTAGATCTGATAGTCCGCATACACACAGATCCGTAGATAGACTTGTATTTTCCTGCACAGACTAGTTTAGCCATTTTGTCATGTACAACACATTGTATATATCAAACAGTATTATATATGGTAGGAAAATATATTTTGATTCACTTCCTTTTCAGTTGTGCCTTGATACTTGCTTGATATTTGCCTATTTCTTCAGGTCTTGTGATCTTGATGCATTCTGAACTCATCCTTGATGTGTAGACATTGAGATGTCGCAAGATCTTTCAGAACTGATCATTGATCTGTGTGTATCCCTACCATCTTTGGTGTCTTGGGACTGGTTTCTATATATAGATGTGGAGAGGAGTGTGGCTTTTTCTCTCTGAGATTGACCGCACCACAGATGGTCGCAAGTACTCTTATTGAATAGGAGCCCGGTTAGTTCCATCTCTTATGGATGTGGAGAGGAGTGTGGCTTTTCGTCATTTTTATTTCGTCCGATTTCTGTACATTTTTTAAGAAAAACTTTTATCGGCTTACTTAACTTTTCACAATATATTATCGTCAAATCTTTTGACAGAATGTCATTTCGACATACCGAACTCTCGAAAAGGCTTAGGTTATTCAAACCCTACCCCTTAGGATTTCGTCGGGTGAATAGTGCCTATTTCGTCTTTTTCCCCAGAAATATTTTGTTCCCGAAAAATTTTTATTTTCGTCTTAAAAATTATTACTCGTTCAGTCTAGCTCGTAGCCAGAATTGTGACACCCCCAAATCTAGGTACTTCATTCCCACAAGATTTGGTGCTCACTATTCAAACATTCATACTATCTACCCAAATAAAATAATATTTAAACCATAAAAAATCTCCCCTTAAATTGGGTTACATCATTAAGTTCAAAAACATCACAGGTAATCTAACCTTTAAACGTCATTCAAATGCGGAATTAATTTATTACATAACTTCATTAAAATAAAGTCTAAGATCATCATAATAAATAAAAGTACAAATCAGCATCACTTGTACAATTTTTCCTTTCATTTGCTAGTTGAAGGCTCATCTACCTTCTCAACTTTAGCTGCAATGAGTTTATAAAAATGCAAGAGTGAGCAAAACGATTGCTCACTGAATATAACAATGAATCACAAGAGAATAATAATAACTGCCAAAAAATAGGCTCATCAAAACTGGATAGTACTCTAACAATGATAATCATGAACTAGAATCTGAAACATAGAATATACATAACTGAGGGTCATAAGACCATGAACTATGTCCACAGTTGCGAGTAATCTTTCAACTCCAACTTTAACAGTCATAAGACTATAAGAACTCCTCATACTTATGGGGATCAGCCCTTCGTACAATGTATTGTGCACAAACATTTTTAACGCTACCCGTAAGTTATCCCCTAATAATAATAGGATTGTTCATCTCAGTATTTAGAGTACAAGTCCGCAACAAAGAAAGTTTGGTTTGGATAAACTTTCAAGGGTAATTTGAAGTTCAACGAACATCAACTAGAGGACTAGTTGAATTAATAGTGTTTGATAATCACAACAGATGTTTAATAACATAACATAGAACAATTGAGAATCATAAATGAACTGACTATACATGTTAAACTCATGCTTGAAATAACTATAGAGCATAAGTATTTAACAAAATGAAGAAAATTGTAAACCTTGGCTTGAACAATAAATAAGCTAAGGTTAGAGTCTTATAACAATAGAAATGAAATTACTGAACATACATTAATTGGTAGCAAGCTAGAAACTATAAACTTGCCCAACATGGTATTAAATTCAAGCAAGGAATAAAAACAGTTTAAAAATAAAGACGAGAGTTCAAACTGTGTTCATTATACAAGAATGTAACTTAAGAAAACTTGCTTAACTATAAACAAGTTAGAATGAATAACAAAATGAGAATTCAAATAACATTAGAGTTAAATTTAGTTCGAATGAACTAGGACGATTGACTTATTAAATCAACAGTTGAAATAGAAAGCTTGATCAATCAAAGAATAAAGCTTCATAATGTAATAATGGAACTAGCTCAACGAAAGTAAAGAATTAGGAAACTTTCTCAATGTAAAAGATAGAGTTAGAAAACTTGCCTCGAGCGTAAGCTACAATATTAAACTCACGTTCACCTACACATTGGTTTAGAACCACATTATCTATTAGATATGCTAACATACCATAACATGATCATTACCATTTACATTTCAGAAACTCTAAGTGTTTTACTTCGCAATACTTGTCTAACGTTCATTATGTATACCAAATTAGCACATAACGCATTCTCGATTTACTAATCACTTTTAAAATTTTGAATTCATAATCCACATAACATGATTCTATTTAACCTTGTTACATGATTCTCACATTCCATAACCTTAAGCTAAGCTACAACGAACAACCAAAGTCTGCAGAATAAATGGACTTGATTAATAAAAAATAAGCCTTTGGCGGCGATCGCCATGAAGTTTTAGTATGGGGATGTCGCGCTTGCGCATTCAAGGATTCTCGCATGCCGACTTGCAGAACTCAGTTTTGCATAACAGAGCCTCGGCACTTTTCTTAAGCCAACTAACACAAATTTCACCCATCAAACAGTGATAATAACACGTAGAATAAATATATAACTATCTTAAACATGATTGCTAACCTATCCAACCACTTATTAGCATAATTTAACAACCAGTAACACTTTTAATTTCCCAATTTTCATGTTTTTATGAAAAACTCAATTTTCTTGACAATCATCCTAAAAATCATCACTGTGAATTCAATACATGACCAAATCATCTCATTCAAATTATGTTATGTCTGTATCTCAACAAACTAGCATAAACAAAACTCAATTAACATTTTAGCATGCAATTTGACCCTCAAAATTGATACTTACATAGCTACACATGAAAAACATAACACTGACAAAATTTTTCTACTATTAACTATAATTAACATGAATTTCTCGTTTAAGACACAATCTCCAGTTATCATATACTCATATAATCACAAGTAATCCCATAATATAGCAATAATTCAACAATTTGAAATTCACATATTATATAAAAGTTGTCGTAACACTCATAAACATATATATATATATATATATATATATAATACTAATGTTGTGTGAAAATACCTTCAATTTGCTTGCAACCCTTGTTAACTCACTAGAATTTGCCGTGAAAATTCTTAAGACTCTCTCAATTTTCTCTGAAGCTCTCAACTCACTTAATTCTCTGAACTCTCAAGCTTGGAAAATAAAATGCGTGAAAACAAGAGCTAGACTAATATCCAATTAGTATGCGTAATAGCAAAACACAAAGCTGATAATAAGCCTCATACAACAACAAATAACGTCTATAACATAAATACATTATATTTATTATTTATTTTATTTTATTTATATTATTTATTTTATTTAAATTAGAAATTCAAAAGCCATAGCCACGCAGAGGCTTTGTTTGTAAATCATTTAAAATTAAAGAGTTAAAATACTTAAGCCTTGTTTGACAAAAAAAACTAATTTAAATCCTTTTTAATTTATTTTAATAAACACTTTAGCTTATAAACTATAATCACATATTATTTTCATATCCAATATTAACCCATTAAATTAATCACATACTATATTTTAATTATTTTAATTAAATATAGCCTTTTAGCAAATATCACCAAATTATAATTTTATTATAACTTTATTTAATAATTTAACATATCATCTAAATTATTAAATCAACACAATAACATAACATCTCATGTAATAATACAAACCTCTAAATTATAAATTAATTTAATTTAGAAAATTCTCTAATACATTTAGATTCATCAACCATCACATCAATAAAATATTTATTTAACAATAAACACCTCAAATAATATTTATATAACTCAATAAATATTTAAATTACAATTTAAAATTTTGGATCGTTACATCCTTCCCTCCTTACAAGGATTCTGTCCCCAGAATCACCATTCAAATAATCAATATTTATATAACTCAATAAATATTTAAATTACAATTTAAAATTTCGGATCGTTACAAGAATCCTCCCGATTAATAATCATTCTAGGTTATAGAACGATTAATAAACACATAGCACAGAATAGTATTAATAAAAAATCATTTTATTAATAACTAATTCTTTAAAATCTTAAATTTTGGAAAATCCTATTTTTCGGGTTGTCACATTCTTCCCTCCATATAAAAATTCCGTCCTCGGAATTTCTTAAAACCACACCCATACCCGAGTGCCTACAACCTTTAGCAATGGTTTAATCTCAATTCATCCTTCTCACAAGGATCATCTGTAGACATAATCGTCATTAGTTAAACCTCACGCTTAACTATACTTTCAATCTTTCGGGTCCTCACATTCACCCCTTCTTCACAGAATTTCGTCCTTGAAATTTTAGCTTACCCTTCTTCTCAACTTCTCTTCAAAGAAGTTCTTATCTTTCAAACATTCCCTACCCTTCATAACTAATCAAGAATCATGAAGTGAAAGGAATAAATAGGAATATAAAGATTCCTTTAAAATATTTCATTCTTTTGCCGAGGGGTCAAATTGACCATGAACTGTTACTAGGTTTAACAGTATTTCACCGTAAAACCTTCTTACACGGTAAGTTTACAATCACAAAGAAGGTAAACTACCTCTTCCATACGTAGGTGATCAACCCATGGTATAACCCCATTTCGGGATATGTTCGCCTCAAACTTAATAATTAAATTCTGCACCAAAATAATTTGGTTCGGCATAACTCTTCAAAGAAAGCTCGATTTTCTTTTAATCATGACATACCATTCGTCTTAGCCAAATCAAGTAGCTTAGACCATACCAATAAATTGGACATCAACTTGAAACATTCGTCTAGTTAAATCAATTGACATCGACTACTCTATAAATTCTTTTGCAATACATCAAAACGTTTTATGACGTCGTGATCACAAGACTTTTCACGATTAGAAATTTGCATTCGGTTATAACAAGACTAAATAACTTATTCTGTTATAACCAAAACCGAAATTAACACCATTTTGATATCCGAATTGTTAACCGAATTTGAAGATAACCGAATAACCAAATAACCGAATTTACTATTCGGTTATACGGTTAATAACCGAAATGAAGGACTTTTCACTAAAAAATATACCTATTGCCCCTAATGGACATCTTCTCACTAGTAACCTAGGCTAATACCTCCCAATTTGAAAATATACCTAGTGTACATTGAGGAATTTACTTGATGATATCAACCACTTGAGGCTTACGCTTCAAATGAAACACAACTGTGAGACTTCATCTCGTACATGACTGGTTCAGGCATCTGCCATATTGAGGATAAGAAGACCTAGAGAAACAAACAAGATGAAGAGGAAATTCCGGATTTGTTTAAGTTGTGTTTCAAGTATAGCAGCACTAGTGGTTGAACCTTCGACTCCACAATTCCAACTTAGTTCCGAAGCTAGCTCACTGCCACTAAAACTGACCAAGTCCACAAGAGAAAGTCCGTAAATCGGATCACGAGGAAATGAGCCCAAGAAGGAGATCTGAGATCAGATCTGAGGAAAACTGAGGGGCGATGGCAGGTAGTGAGAAATCGAGAACAGATCTGAGGGTTGAGGCCTTGAGGGTTGAGATCTAAGAGATGGATTTGGTGAAAGAAGATGAGAGTCGACTGTCTAGGCGAGAGAAAATGAGATCGAGATGAGAGTTCTGAGTTTTGAGATGAGTCATAGAGAGACGAGAGTTCTGAGTTTTGAGTGAAAGTCTGAGACGCTGAGAATTCAATTTAGTAAAGTGTTGTTCGGTTATTCGGTTTAACCGAATAACCCAAAAGTAATACCCGTACAAGCTAACCGAAAATCGTAAAATAAATCGGTTATAACCGAAATAGTGAAAATAACTGAATTATCAAAAAAAATCGATTAAATTATTTCGGTTCGGTTCGATTATTCGGTTATATCCATTTTTTGCTCAGTCCTATTCACAGTACGTTGAGGACTTCGCTAGTTTATGATTTCATCATTATGCATCATACCCTAGTGGGTTGTTGATCCTAAGATCAAATCCAACACCAGGTTCAATTGCATTAATAACTCCATCCTTTTACCATCTTTGCATCAAATGCACTGATGATATAAAATTCATTTTGATATTTCAAATCAATTTCTGTCTAGCTGAAACAATTAGCATAGACATACCAAGAATAGTTCTTTTAAAATCTATTGATTCCAAAAGTTAAACCAATTCTTTCCTTTTCAAAACGCGCACATTAGCACGATTTCAAGAAACTTCGAAATCTAGCATAGCTAGATGACTTAGAATATCATATTCTTCATCTTCCTTCATTGTCTTACTTGAGACAATACTTAATCTTCTCTAGCACCTTCAATGCTAAGTCTACTAAAAATAACTTGTTTTTCAGTCCACACCTTCCTATACCTTAGTACAGTCCATCAACTTACCACACATTATGAGTTCAGGAACTTTCCACAATAATATGAGTTTAAGAACTATCCCAAACAAACCATAAGCGTCCATTCGCTGAGAAGTTCAAAAACATACCATATAATTATGAGTCACGAACTTACCATAAGTATGAGTTTCAAGAACTCGCACCTACTTTATCATTCTCTACCTATCAAGTATATACATGAGAAAAGATTCACCTTCTCGTCATATACATCTTGATAGCGCGACCAATTCCAATGATTATCACTGTAATAAACTGAGTGATTGTTACACCAAGCACAAACCTCTGGCCATACAAAGGTTCATACAACTCAGCTATCACATGAGTCCTCAATTGAAATCTTACAACTTCTAACTTTCTCTTTACTTAATACAAATTTTCTTTAATTCGTATGTTATCCTTTACAACTCAATCTGAGTTCTTCCCGTACTACTTCGTAGTACTATTCATTTATAGCATTAGTTATAAATCATTCATCGTTTAACAGCTCGTCTGTTACTACGATTTACTATGATCACGTGGTGATCTTCTTATCCTCCTCTCTATGATTATAGTCTTAGGTACTCATACCTAAGGTTTATAACCTATCAGCTCTGATACCAATCTGTAACGCCCTAAAATCCGATCTATTTTCACACCCGGATTCCGTACGTCACAATCCCATCTTCTTCCAAACATACATCATTATATAGCTAAATATAACAACATACATCCTCAAATCCCAGGTTCTAAAACCTTAAAACCTCCTTCATTACAAATAATGATAATTACATTATTCTTTACATCTTGCACGAGTGACTTTTGTCCGTCACTAAAGATACGTAAACGTTCATTAAACTATTCTATAGTTTAATTCTATCATTCTATATTACAAGTCTTCGCTTGATCTTCACGCTCATTCATATAATGAATGGCATCTCTTATGGATATCGATCAGCTTGATCTTTACGGGATCCTTAAGTTCTTCTAACATCGTACGCTGAAAATATTTTTATTTAAAGCAAGTGTGAGCATTCAATTGCCCAGCAAGTCATAACAGTTGAACAAACAACTTTAAGAATTCAAACATTCTTTTAAGACCTCAATAACCGAACAAAGGATATGAAGCAGCTTGAATAATAGGAATAATCTCGATTCCTATCATTTTAAAACATTAGTCACATTCACTTTGAAATACTTTCATTCTCTACTCTCTTTCATACACATTCTGTCTGGCTAGAATCAATAGCACAGACTTAACAATAACGGTTCATGTATAAACATAATATTCTCATATTGAACAGTTCAATCACAGAACAGTTCATATCATAGAAACACCAAAGTGTTCACATTGTGGCACAAGGTCTCATACGTTCTACCACTTTGTACAAATATCACACATTCGCACATAGACAGAACTTCTCAAGTTTAACATCTGAGAAGTTTTAGAAACTAGCATTCATTTAAAATATTAATGAAGTTAGGAAACTTGCCTTACACACAGCTTATAGTTTACGTTGCACTGCTCATTCCAATTCCTATATAGCACATAAGGAAATAACACATACACCAATTAGTCATATACTTGACTTTATGCATTGGTTTATTTAACTTTACTTCTTAAGGTTCGCGTTCTTAAAAATCTAAGTTCACGCAACCAACTTCCTTTACCGATTAACGGCTTCATAACATACAGAGATGTCTTACTCAATACGTTCATCATCTTTGATGATTTACATTCTTATCTTCTTCTTATAACTTCTCTAGGACTCAGCACACATCATTTCTCTGCTAGTAGTCCATATGGTCCTCTGAGTGGTTTCCCACAAACAAACAACAAACAAGTTCCCGTCTCATCTACACTACCCATAACAGTGAGTTAGATCGGTTGCCAGTTTTGTATATACCTTCGCTCTCTGAAGGAATTATTTAGCCCAGCTCCCATATGTCAACCATTAAAGGTTACGATTGTACTACAACCTAACTTATCTTAACTTATCCGAACTATTAAACCATAATGTTCGTCAAGTCAAAGTCTTATTCCTTATGGCTTTCTGGCAACTAAATGCCATACACAGTATTATTGTTGTTTCAATAATTGTCATTACACAGTATTTTCCATTATTGGATCAATAATTCATATTATTTGAATAATATTATTAGATAGCAATATTGGCAATGTCTAGAAAGTTCTATCTAAGGAGAGGTTAGGTCATCTAATTGCGCGCCAGTAAAGAGAAATCCTTATTGGAAAGCCCCCTCTATCTTGGGAACTGCCTGGTTGTCAGTATTGTGATTCTATAATATTATTTGTGAATAATTAATTATTGATTTATATGATGAGAAAAATATTAATTTTATGTGGATATAGATGGAGAAAATTTTTAATGTGACAATTGTTGAAAATTAATATTTTATCTTTTTCTGATAAAATAATTCATTTAAATATATTATTATATTATTATAATATAATAACGGTGATATCTTTACAATGAATATGGGATATATGAGTATATGAGAAGGATGAGTATTTTTATTACCAAAAATATTTAAAACATGTTTTTCATGTATACATGGACCCCATTTCTTGAATAGAAATTTGATTATAAACGTAAAATTTCCCATTTTGTGGATTTCGGTCAATTTCTGTTTGGAATTTGGAAAAACTTTCTTCTATAAAGTTGTAGATAATGGAATTTCCTATGGAAAAGACGTGAGTTTCGAATTTTCTGACAAAAGGGCTATTTATTATGAATTATTGAAGTTCTGAAACTTCGAAATAATTAATTTTTGAAGTTTTAATTATTTTTAATAAGAAAAACGTTTTTTATATTTTTGGGACTCATTTTACATGTGTTAGGTTGCTGAAATCAGATTCTAGGTGTGCGTAGGAAATTTATATAAATATATTATTAATTTATTAAATTTTCTGCTTTGGTGTTCTAAGCAAAAATAGGGTGCTTAGGTTAGAATTGAAAATCACACCAGAAACTAAAGTTTTCTCTCTTTCTCTCTCGATATATTGAGCGTATTCTTGTGAGTATTTTAATACTTTGAGTGTTGTCATACGGTGCAAGTTCAAGTCATAGCCTATATCCGGTGTTTCAACTAGAAGTACTGTCTTTACAAGGTAAGGGATATTATTTTTTTTAAAAATGATATTAATTCTTCCAATATCATTATGCCGAAGTATTGATTTAAACTTTTAATCAAATTTGAAACTTTTTGTGCTGGAGTTACTATTCACGTATACGACACTATTCAAGTATACGACATTATTCACGAATACGACACTATTCACAGAAAAATTAAATTTTTTTGTTTTCGTCCAAAATATCTAGTGTGGATACTAGCTTTGATTGTATCCATGTTTTGATCATTCTTAAATTTTACTCCATTAAAATTATTATTGAGGTATTCTTGGGCATGAATAAACCGAAATATGAATCCTTAATATTTATTCTTTTGTTTCACTGGATTCGTTTTCTTTAAAATATTTTTCATGATCCTCAGTCCTAAATGATGATATAACTGAATATCTTTGGCCTGTAGTGCAAAGATTAACGATTTTATGATGAATATCTTTGGTCCGTAGTGTTGAGATGAACATGACCAACTGATGAATATCCTTGGCCTGTAGTGCAAGGATAAATATATGATTCAAGATGTGCATTGATTGATGTTACAGGGATAAAAATACTGTTGATGGACTGTTAAATTCATAGATAATAGTAGATTTCATTCTCTACGTAACTCTTCTATGAATTATTATTTTCCGCTGTGAATATTGATCTAAAACTTGTTGTTTAATGTATTCTCTCAGATTTTTCCCTGTTGAAGACTAACGATAATTTGTTGTATATTGTCTTAGTCATAATATTCTTTACTGGGCTAGTTGAGCTCACCCTTTTCCTTTTTATTCCATTTTTCTTCTTAGGAGGCGAGAATGTAGCGAGTACGAGTCGGGGTATGGAATGATGGTTCTAGAGAGTTGTTTAGTAGTCTTCACCATTTTTGTAAAACAATGTATCAATAATTGTGATGAGGATTTGTTTGCGTGTGGATATTGTCTAAATGACAATATTTGTATTTAAACTCACAGTTTTTATATTGTATTAATAAAGTTGAAGTTATTTCTGTACCATGTATTTGACAACTCAGAATGGGTGATGTATACCTATTTTGGGGGCGTCACATAGAACGTTCGCTCGACGTGAATACGATTCACGAGGATCGTTTACGGATACAACGTTTACGTTGTTCATCCCTTAATCTCACATTCAACCTTTACTTAAGGTTTTAAATCGCTTTCATTCATTACTCGTCACCTGAACCCCATGTTCCATATTCGTTCTTAATGTCAAAGCCATACGGTTCGTTGTATGCTAAGACCGATCGTTCATCGCAACAACGTTGCATTCACAGCGTCTATACGCTTTACATTTATCTCGTATTATCATGTCATAACATCGAAATGTTATACATCATCCTCGTCACTCAACGTCTAAGGAATCATAATGCTAGCAATCCCCCACGTTCGCTTTATCGCGACTACGATCCCCGGATATCGGTTACGTAATCCGCGTCTACATTCTTTATCTTTTAATATCGATTAATCTTTTCGTTCAACCTTCATTAAAGGTTTAATACACTTGATTAAGTGTTACATTAGTTGAACTACATGTTCATATTTCTTTCTTGTACATCCCCGATGAATTGAAAGCGCTTAAAAGCTTATCATCGGCTTTTTCCCTACCGATGTCTTTTGCGCAGCGTGCCCTTCCTTTACCTCGCGACTTTGCAGGCGCCCTCTGCGGTGTCAAGCTGTCGAGGTCAGGCCATTTGCATACTCCACTCCTTCTCTATTTCTCGGCATACCACGCTCTCACTCAATGAGGCGATGGCGGACCTCAGCGTATTCTTTGCCTTCCAAGCCTTCGAACGACTGACTCTGTTGTAGAGAGCACAAAACCTAAAAATTTTTCCAAGTCTTAGAAATTGCTTAAGACGCTTACTTCCCGATTCCATAACTTATTCTTTATAACTCGGAACGAGGTCATTCCAAAGCCATTTTCTTCCTTATCTTACGTACTTCGATTACCCACGGACAGAACTTCGTTCTGAATCCATTAACATGCCATTCAATTAGCTTAATCTTCGCCCTTCGTTCGTTTTACGTTTTTAACGTTCTTCGTTCGTTCGTCCGTAATTCAGTCATCCGAACTCGGAACTCGCTTGTTCTTAAGTCTATGACTCACGTTTTCTACGTTCTTTTACATTCTTATGAAACCCTACACGTTCGGGTTCATTTACTAACTTTCTAATTCTCGTTCTTCTTTTACGAAATTTTCGCCATAACTTTGTTATAGCTCAGTTTTAATTCGTTCTTCATGAACGTTTCTAACGTTCCTAACCAAGCAATAATCAACTAACTTATACACGATGGTTTTAAACTTGTCCATCAACAACAATTACACTACGATGGTTTTAAATTTGTCCATCAACAACGTTCTTCGCTTGTTCTTCGCGTTCTTCGTTCGTTCTTCATTTTTAATTGATATTTTGGATTACGATTTTACTTTTTCTTGGAATTTGATGTTATAGAACACCATTCCATACTTAATTCACCTACTCATTCATATAATCCACTAGGATCGTTCTAATTCATTATGAATCGTACACTTCCTTAAGAAATTTATAAACTAAATTTCTACTTTCTTATTTCTTCTTTTTCTTACGATTTCAACCATATAAAATCATTTCTAACATCATCTACCCTTATCTTCATTAAGCTATGTTTTTGAACATAAAAACTTAAAGAAAATTTATCTAGAAGTTAGGTTTTCGGATTACCTTTTTTCTTTAATCTTCCTCCGTCAGACAAAGTTTGCTCACGAACAAGCTTTTCCCCCTTCTTCTCCTTCTCTCCCCCATCCGAAATCTCTCTCTTTCTCTCTCAAGTTATAGGATTTTCAAAATCCTAAAACTACGACGCTAGCTTCCTATTTATAGAAAACCAAGGCTAGGGGCGTTTTGGTCATTTCGCCCTCCCTAACCTCCTTATTATTCAAGGCTTAAGGACTAAGTTAACTTAGCCCTCAAGTTTGCTTAGCCCTTAAGTTTCGTAGTTCCGTCTTTTGGGTTTCGTCCAACAGTTTTTAAAAACTGTGATTCTCGAAATCCAAATATTTTTGAATATTTCGTCTTTCCTTTACCGATTAACTTTTACGTATTCTTCGGATCTTCAAAAAACTGAAAAACACTTTTTGGTGTTAAGCGTTTTCCTTCACGTTTTCCCCTAACGTAGCTAAACGAATGAAAAGTACATAACAGTACTTTTTGTCATTTTTATTTCGTCTGATTTCTGAACGTTTTTCGAGAAAAACTTTTATCGACTTACTTAACTTTTCATAATATATTATCGTCAAATCTTTTGACGCAATGTCATTTCGACATACCGAACTCTCGAAAAGGCTTAGGTTATTCAAACCCTAAACCTTAGGGTTTCGTTAGGTGAATAGTGCCTATTTCATCTTTTTCCCCGAAAATATTTTATTTTCGTCTTAAAAGTTTTTACTCGTTCAGTCTAGCTCGTAGCCAGAATCCTCCCGATTAATAATCATTCTAGGTTATAGAACGATTAATAAACACATAGCACAAAATAGTATTAATAAAAATTCATTTTATTAATAACTAATTCTTTAAAATCTTAAATTCTGGACAATCCAATTTTTCGGGTTGTCACAATGCATAATTTCCTTTACACATTGAGCTCAATTTCAATTCTAACCATCCTAACTACTTGGGTCATAATTCCTAACACTTGCAAACATGTCACATTATTCACATTGGGCTTACATGCACCCATTAGTTTATTACACAATCCAATTATCTCTTGAATAATTTAACTTTAAATAATTAATCAATCTATTTAAATCATTATGCCACACAAGGCACCATACTAAAGCTTAATCAACATACTAAAGCTTAATCAAGCTCATCATCATCATTACCACCTTTATCAATTACCACATACTTAATTTCATTTAAATTGAATTACTAAGGTTCATGACATGTGTGTGTGTGTGTGTGTATATATATATATATATATATATATATATATATATATATATATATTTGTGTATGTGTGACGCCCCCAAAATAGGTATACATCACCTATCTTGAGTCGCCAAATACATGGTACAAAATTCAAATACAACTTAATAATACAACTGTCGTGTAAAATACGACAAAACATAAATTGAGAGTTTTAATACGAATATTGTCTTCTAGACAGTATTCAACTCAAATGGAGTCCTCAATACATTTATTATCACACTATTTCATAGAATAGTGAGGACAACTAATGCTATCATCTGGACCGTCACTCCGTTCCCCGACTAGTCCCGGCTACGTTCTCATTTCCTGAAGAGGACAATGAAAGCAAAAGGGAGAGCTCAACTAGCTAGTAAGAAATATTATGACTAAGATAATGCAGAATAACTTATCGTTAGCCTTCAACAGTGTTAAACTGATAAAATATAACAAATATCAAGTTTAACTGCAGCGAAATAAGCAATCCATTAGAAGAGTCAAGTAGAGCATAAAATCTACTATTTTCTATGATTTAAAAGGTTTTTCACCACTTTTATTGCTGAGACTCAGCTTAATAAATAATTCACATCATCGAATCACCCATGCACTACGGCCAAGGATATTCTTTAGTATCACGACCATAAATTATCCATGCACTACCGGCCAAGGATATTCGTGTATTCATCAATGGTCATGATCATGCCAACAACTGTTCATCAATGCACTATGGGCCAATGAGGACTTTTACCATATCATTTGTAACATTACGGTCATGATTATAGCGAATAATCCCAGGTCATAATCATACCAAGTTCATCTATGCACTACAGGCCACAGATGACTTTCAACATAATATAACATGAGGATGATGGCAATGATATAAAAATTTAATAAAACAAGTTCAAGGATAAATTTTTAAAGATTTATAATTTAATTTATCCAGAAATCAATAACGTCCAAATTATTAACATGATACTGATTTGTGGAGTAAAATTCAAGAATGAAGATCAAAACATGGATACAATCAAAGATAGTAACCATAATAGACATCTGGGACAAAGAAGAGAAAATTTCATTTTTTGGTGAATAGTGTCGTATTCGTGAATAGTGTCGTATACGTGAATAGTGCTGTATACGTGAATAGTAACCCCGACACAAAAAGTTCTAAATTTGATAAAAAGTTCAGACCAATATTTCGACATAATGATATTGAAAGAAATAATATCATTTACGAAGAAAATAACATCCCTTACTTCAAAATAACAGTATTTCTGATCGAAAAATCGGATGTATTGCCGAAGAAAACTTGCACTGAATAGCAACTCCCAAAGTATCTAAATACTCACAAAAATACGCTTAATAATATAGAAAGAAAGAAAACTTATTTCTGATGTGATTTTCAATTCTAACCTAAGCGCCTATTTATAGGAAAATGCTAGAACGCCAAAGCAGACTAAAATAATAAAATATTATTATTATCTTTTCTTTCTTCCTACGCCTCCTACTTTAAATTGTTGAGCAGCCATATTGGAACAAAAATTCAGCCCACATGTTTTGAAAAACAAAAATTCACCCATAATTTTAATAAAAACATTTTAATTTTCAAAACTTCAACAATTCATAATAAATAGCCATTTTATCAGAAAAATACCAATTTTATGTTCATTCCACACGAAATCAAATTCTCTACAACTTTGTAGCTTTAAATTTTTCCAAATTCCAGACAGAAAATATCCAAAATCCACAAACGGATGATTTTTAACACCTATTAAAATTCATAACAAATCATACGTTAATTTTTAACGGTTCAAAATTTGTGGACATATACTCAACTTATATATGTATAACATATCCAAAAATCACAAAGATCCAACGGTCAGATCAAAATTATAACTCACGTAATAGAGCTTTAAGAGCACCGATTTGATTTTTTAATACCTCTAATTCGACAAAATACTGATAAAATACCTCAACACTAATTCTTTCATTTATAACCACATAAAATAAATAAATCTATCATTTATATCCGCATCGAACAAATATTTTCTTATCAATAATTAATTATTCACAAATAATATCATAGAATCACAATAATGACAATCAGGCAGTTCCCAGGAAAGAGGGGGCTTTCCGATAAGAATTTCTCCTTACTAGCGCGCAATTAGGTGACCAAACCTCTCCTTGATAGAACTTTCTAAACATTGTCAATAATACTATCTAATAATATTATTCAAATAATATGAATAATTGATTTGATAATGGGAAATACTATGCAGTAACAATTATTGAAACAACAATAATATAAAATATCAACGCAACAATTATTGAATCAATAAAATAAAATATTGAACAGTAATTATTGTAACCATTATTGAGCAAAACTGAGTGACTTCTCACGTAAGCATCAATAATCAATACCGTGTGCTACTATGCAACCACGCGTATTACTGTACTTTTACTACAGAATAGTTCAACAGCTTAACGATAAAACTTCAACATTATTTTCATAAAAAGATATTTACAATCGTTTTCTCATTCGCATAATAATTACGTTGTGGGGTCCACCAATGATTGTCTTGTCGTCTACGAATATTCCTTGTTAAAGCGAATATTCCTGACGACCAATCGAATATAATATAACAACTTGTGTACTTTGCAAAATTTATAAATATTACTCACAACTATAACATTATATTAAATTCACTCCATAATATTCAAAATGATATTTATAGAAAATTCATCTTTATTCATAAAAGTTGGGGTCTTATAATATATATATATATATATATATATATATATATATATGATTCCAATCCATGACAACTAGTTACTAGGAGTACTATTCCAACAACCATCATCTTCACCATTGATAAATATCATTAATGGTTGAGATATAAAAAAATAAAAACTCGGCCGCTACAAGTAGTAGCAGCAGTGATAAAGCTTATAACGACTAGAAAATTTACTAAAGTGCCCCTTGAATTCTTGGTCAAACTGTTGGAACAATCAATATATCAATATAGATTGTATATGCCGCTACTGTAGACACTCTAAATTTTTTGCACATCTGTTACTTATATTGCAGGAGGGCAAATTCGTCTTTCGGAGATAACCCTGGAAGACAGCTCACATCCATTCTGGATACTACCGAAAATTCAGTCTCAATCCCGGAACACACACCGGGAGTATCAATTCCAACCTCGAGGTTATTGGAGATAACCCCAAGTTTCATCCTTGGAGATAACCTCAGGGAATGTCATTGCAGTTCTGGCGATAACTCCGAAAATGCTTGTTTCAAATGCATGCAATCAGCTTCAATCTCAGACCTCCTGCCGAGGGACTCATTCCAAAGACCCGAAGCTAACACCGGGAAGACAGACACACTTACAGATGACCTTACGGAATTCAAACACTTGCAGCAGTCCAATCTCAGATATGACCCTGAGCAACGTCTGCTATTTAGCCCAAACTGGAGATAACCCCAGTGAGGGGTCAAATTGTCATCTTGCCACCTCAACCCCTATGTGCCGTCTCAATATTTCATACATACATTTCTACACAACAATGTCCCACCAGAGCCAAGGAGTTCCAATCCCGAGTGACTATTACACGTGGCAGCACACCGAATAGAATTTGAAGCTGAAGACCATGGGCATGGTCCCCTCTTCTTAACTTCATACAACCTCTAATCTCATGTCATTGCGTAACTATCGACAAAAGCAGTCCAAAGATGGTCTTGTACACCTCGTTCGGATGCTCGAATTGAAGTTCTACAAGTTCGAGCGGACATCACGGTCTGCGATACTTGAAAGCTTGGCGAGACCATGCGAACTCGGGAACCTCAGGCAGCCGCAGAGTGCATCTGCAGCTGCCAGTGTACACCTCATGACTCCCCACTCTATAAATATAAAGCTTGGGGTGGCCATTTGTAAGAGAAAAAAGGAGGCGAGGAAGCACTGTCCAATTTACTCTGTACACACCCCATATTGAGTGCTTTCTCATTTTAAACACATGTTAGCTCACATATAGCTATATTTTACCGGCGAGAGCTGAGTGCTTATCCATCTAGAGTCATAGAAGCCTACCTTGGCAACCCACTGTAAGCCTTCTCACACTCTATAAATCTTTTCTCTTCATCTTCGCACACATTATTCTTCACATTGAGAGTCGTGTTGTGTGTGTATACCGGACTTCGATCCTTGGTTTTCATTTCTGTCTGTATATATATATACTTATATATGTATATATTTATGTGGACTAACATTATCGAGTTATGCCTCAATTGAACCTAGACTTATGTCTGGAGCGTTTACTTGCTTTTATATATATATATAAACTGTTGTCAAACTCTGTCTGATGAGCCTGGATTTTACATCCGGAGCGTTTACTTGCTTTTATATATATATATATATAGATATATATATATATAAGCAGTATATATATATATATATATTCACATTTCTGTCAGGCCTGGAGTTTACTTCGAGGCCTTTTACTGCTTTATTTATATTTAGTCCCGCTTGGAGTTTACTTCGTGGCGGTTAATCGTCTTTACTGCTTTATTTTCATTTAGTGTCGCTTGGAGTTTACTTCGTGGCGGTTGATCGTCTTTTATAGCTTTATTTACTTTTCTGATCCCCCAAGGAGGTGATTCGTGGTGGTTGATCATGTTCATATATATATATATATATATATATATATATATCGCATTTATATATTTACATTTTCGATCCCCCATGGAGGTGCTTCGTGGTGGTTGATCATGTCTGTATATATATATATATTTTACTGACTTTTATATATATAATCGCTATCGCTTTTCATATAAAGCTATGACATCGTGAGAGCTAGGAATCATGTGATCACAGATTCAGTCTATTGAATCTAGATTCGGTTCCCGTGATGGACATTTTCAGCTGTAAGCATCTTGTACATTATTTAGTGTTTGAATTTCCTTAGATGGTTGTCATGCCCATGAGGAGTTCGGCACTTTTGTATATTATTTTCTCGAAAATGCTTCGCATCTCGAAAATAAAAGCAAATCAGCCAAACATTTAATAATAAAATGGAAGTATGAAAAGGTCTCAATTACTATTGAGCACAGGGTTTGAAAAACCTCTTTTACAAAACTTCACTGCTATATCATGTTTAAAACAAAATTTTTCATAACAAATTCAAACCCTTTGTACATAGGTGCGAACGAGGCCTCGCACTACTTCCAAATAAATTAAACATTGATCCACACACACACATTCATAGAACAGTTTCTTGAAAAGTGGCGGTCACCGTGGCAACACGGATGTCGGGGGGTGCCTAACACCTTCCCTCCGCATATTCAAGCCATTGAACCTAAATGAATCTCGGTTTCACAGACCCATTTAGCAGTGTCACATCACTGGGTCAATGTGCAAACCTTTTCTAGATTGCGTTGGTGCAACCAGTTAAAAACACCACACTACAAAAAAATGGGCCTTTAGCAACGATTTTTTGGACAACTTTATAAGTCGTTGCTAAAAGTATATGTTTAGCAACGAAATTTGTCCTTCGTTGCAGATTGAGTTAGGCTTTCACTTTTTGCAACGAAATTTATATGTCGTTGCAAAATTTCGTTGCTAATTCATTGGTCGGAAAAAAAATAATTCCTGCCTATTTACTTTTTTGTTGCCAATGAGATTTCTCCTCATCGTCGACAACGAAAACTTTTTTTTTGCTATATTTTGTTGCCTAATATAGGCCACATTCATTGGCAATAATTGTTTTTCGTTGCGTATTTAATACATTTTTTGCAACGACTAGTAAATTGTTGCCCAAAATTAAGACAAATCCAATAAGCATGCCTCCTTTTTCCCCCCAAAACGTATCATTTTTTATTTAAAATTTTTTATTTATTTGGACACAATTTTATACAGTGAAATATTTCACTCCGTCCGTCTCAAAATAAATGCCCAGTTTTATTTTTTTTAAGTTATAAATTATGAAATTAAAATTGAGCATATAATAGATATATTTTGTAATTTACAAAAATTAAAGTTTGTAGTTAATTGAATGTAGCTTATAATGATCATATTCGCACACTTATAATTTTGAAAAAAAATATAATTAATTTCTAAAATAATTTATATGAATTTTTCTTTTACTTAAATATGTTTAGTATTTGTTTGGTCACTGGTCAATTTCTTTTTCTTACTAGACTTCAAATGTGAACCAACTCTGCTCTTGTTAATAAATTAGATAGAAAGGAAGCGAAGGAACCTATCGAAAAAATAGACGAAAAGTGGAGAAAGAAGACAGGGAGAGAGTGTGAAAACAGTTAAATATATTCTTAATCCATGAATTCTTGAGTACAATGATCTATTTTTTCTAAAAAGTCCCATACCATAAAAAGACCAATTTAAATATTTTAACCCTTCATGGAAAATATTTTAAATACTCGTGTAAATCTTTGTAATTTTGACTCTACATCAATAAGGGCACTACATTCATGTGCTAAAACTCAAAAAGCCTTCTTAACTTTCGTCATATCAGCGCTAAGAGCTTGTGAACAAGTTCACTGTCAACTTTTGAAAGAGAAGAGAACCCTAAACTTTCATATTCAGACCTTCAAATTTGAAGTTCACAAATGATACATTTCAAAGAAGAATCAATCAAAGTAGCAGATGCCATTGTCAAGCAGCGCCATTTGCAAACAAACAAGCAAAACTCCAAAGAACGGATAGACAAAGTAAAGCATCGAAGCAAAATCAGCAAAAAAAGACCTTTTCGATGGCGAGAATTGAACAAATGGCAACCACCTACAAACCAGCAACCTCACAACAGCAAACCCAAAAAACCAAAAAACTACCAACCCAATAAGCGAAGCGAAACCAAACCAACTAAAAACGGCGAAGATTCGAAAAGGGGCTGCAAAGCGCATAAGATCAAACAAGCGGTATCGACAAAGAAGGAAATGCAAACCAAAACAATGCGGACTCATCACATCCTAAAGTCGCCAGAAAGATTGAAAACCCAAACATAGTAGGAAAACCAAAGGCTCGATAGCGATTCGAAGGCCACAAAGAATAATAGGCGGTTTGAACAATTTACATAACACAAAAGAAGATGAGAATCACCAACGAAGATGAGATCACAACAACGAGAGAATCGGCCAAAGAACAACAGGCCTCCCATACATCACATGTCGCTCGCTCAACAACATAAGCGCCCGAAAGCGGTGATGATGACAAAGCGTGCCCCAACGAGTGGCGAAAATATCGGCGGACTTGAACTAAACCATTAAACCGGCGAAAGACACGTAAAACTCAAAACAACATGAACAGATGGTTACTTTATCATCCGAAAATGAACACCGATTATTTATCTGAAAGAAGATCTAATGATTACCAATTAAGATATAAATACTAACAATGACGGGTTTTAACTTAAACAAGTTTGGGGTTGAGATGTGGGAGGACACATCAGGATCACTTTGGAACTTTACAACACAGAAATGTCATCGGGTGCTCTTCCTTGCAAGTTCCTCTTCGATAAGGTGTTTCTTTGATCGAGCATCCTTAATGTGTTTGATACAATCCACGGCTTCTTGATTTGACAAAACCAGATACCACATGATAAATGTATTAAAATGTTATCATAGATCATCGCAAATAGAACAAAAAGTTACCATCAGAAACATAAATAATTGCAAGAAAAGTGGTTTGGACTTCAGCTTCTCAAGTACTTTTAAGAAATATCCCCTAGTTCATAAACTACTCAAGGAACAAGAGCCCTCTACTTAGATCCAATTGTAGGTAACTTTTGATAATCCATTCGACCCCTACCATAATTACAAGTGAAAAGAACTTCAAATTCAAACCCAATCATCCTAAATTATTGCAGTTCTTACTCCACTTTCAATATGAACTATGTGTTTGCAACCACTGACAGCAGCAACACCTACAACACATGTACCCCAAACTGCAGATAGGTGCCCAGCCACAACCTGCAAAAACAAAGCCCAACAGCAACCTGCAAATCAACAACAAAACACAGTGATGTTCCAACTAGACCCAATCTGCAGCATCCTGGAAGAGGAGCAGTCCCCCTGCGAAGTCAAATCACAGCAACACACACAACAGCCTACATTACCCACATAGGTACACAGCCATATTGAATACATAGGTGAACCAGAATGGAAACCTAGCAAACATAACACATGATGGCCATATTCGAAATTGGAAAATCAAATCAAATCTTTCCATCATATTTAACCAAAATTAGAAAATCAAAATCCAAATACCATCCATTATACTATAAATTACTGATTTACCAAGTCTAACATAAAGTTTAACATTAATATCCAAGATTTTGTAGTGTCCACAACAAAAGTTCTAACAGTTTTGGATGTCCATAAATATCGATCAAGAATAGTTTCCAGCTCTTTCTGTCCATGAGTTGTTGTTTCCTTGAATCAACTGTAGAAATTGTGGATTGTCGGCTAACTTGTTAAGTAAATTCTCAAGATTGTCCATCCGTTTTCCTTGTGCCTGAATGGTTGCTTCAAGCTCTTCATTTTTTTTGTGAGACGCTTCTAACTCTGCTGCCAATGCAACTTTTAATTTATCAATAGACAAAGACTTCTCTGATCAAGGTCCAAATCCAAAGCCAATCAATCTCCCTGCCTTCTTACCCAACACTCGAGTCATAATCTCCCTTTTGTCATTATTGTCAAAAATTCCAGATTTTGCGTTCATCTCAGAGGTGCATTCAGACTCAAGTAATTTCATTTCATTCTGTGAAATTAACAACAAATGCAACTAATTCATTACATAATCCCAAATTTAAAAACAAGATAAGGTTTGTATAGCTTACATATGAAGCTTCATTTTCAGGTTGTATCCAGTCGTTTGTTTCCTTTTTCTGATGTGTGCTCTTGTAACCTTCAATTGGATATCCCTAAAAATCAAATTAGAATAATTAATAACGAGAGCATTATTGTATGATTTTCTGTACAAGGAACATGAATTAAGGCTTAAGTATCCTGATTTTCTAGTTTCAAGCATAGCTTGTCAGTTTGTGTTTCCAGTGTTGTGTTCAACGTCTCAGAGTCATTATATACCATCGATTCTCGCACCCATCTCCACCACGGCTACACACAATCTCAAGTAAATTTGACTCCACAAAATCACTTGTTCTGCGCGATATAAGGCTCGATGGTCTCAAGTGATTGCCTTAGCAGGTCAACCACCGCAATAAACATCTTTGCGAGGCTCGGTTTAGGCCCACATCACTGCTGTTTAGTAGACCGATTCGACCACGCCTTCCACCTCGGCATCTCGAAGGCCAATTTTGAAGCACAAACCCGGGGATGGGTACACCGCTTCTTGATCCCAACCTACACTCTCCCAAGGAAATACGTATATGATGTATGATGGAAAAGGGGAAGGGCATCATCTACCCCAAACCTCACTTCCAACAAAGTGTTTATTCTCGAATCAAGAACCAACTAGTAGCAGTAATCTTATGGTTCGCCCTCCACAGTTCATGCGCAAAAATCCCTATAATGAACTGGTTCAGAAATTGGTGAACTTATCCCCAAGTTCTTAAAATGAGACTATGCCAAATACCTATATATTGTAGAACCTTGATAGCAATCATTAGTTATTCTAGCTACTACTACATAGGGCAGTGGTTGATTTTGTTGTAGTTAAATAGTCAAATGATAACACTCAATGGCCTATTAGGCGATCTTAAAAGATCCTACTTGCTTAAAATAATAGGTTGGTTCACATAAGAATGATTTTGAATATTCATAATTACACACCTTCTCAGAATGATGAACGACAAATGGTTTTGACCCTCCACTGTGAATGGCATTATTGCCTCGATTTTTCTTGTTTACTTCTAAGCGATGCTGGAAAAAAAAAATCATTGAACAAATAATAAAATTTAATCTTTTAAAAAAACTGAAAATAATAAGCATATAAAATAAACGATTAAAGTTAGAATAATCATACAATAAATTTTGGTGATGTCCAATAATCACACATTTCAGTCCACTTGGCAATATCAATGTTGTTTGGAGAATTTTTTCTAGCATTTTTGGTTCATTGAAAAGTTTTGAATAATTTGTAAAGCTTACACATCTGCCCTCTATTCCTATCCTTCATTATTCCAAGTGCAACACGTTTCACATGAGGTTTAGAAAGGTCGATATCGAAGCGAGCCTAAAGAAAAAATAATCCAAAGAAAATTAACTAGTTCAATGAGACAAAAAAAGACAAAAATTAGCCTATTAAACTCTAATCCATGAATTCAACGATTATTTCGCACCTTTTATCTAACAAATCATGTATCCTAATGAGTGTCATTCTCCATGGATTTATAGACAAGGTATAAAACAAAAACTAAATGCCAATAAGGACAAATGCAGACTCAACTATGAATAACAATATTTGACATAATTTAATATTATGCATCTTACTTCAACCCTTGACAATGATTCTTCAATTACTCCCTCTGTAATATCCTTGAACTTGGTATTCATTGGGTGGTGGTGGCGGACCATCAATCCTATTTCTGACGACAACTTAGTTGATTCTGTAGGATCTATCGGCCTTCCTTTACTAGGTGACACATTGATATCCAACTTCTTTTCTTTTGACTTGGTGAGTTTCTCAAGACCAATACCGCGAGTAGGTTCGCGTATTTTCTTTGCTGAAGATGAAGTTATTCAAAATATTAGATGTCAAAAAGTAAAAAGAACAACAAATTAACAAGAAAACAATAATTATGTATATCATATATATATACACACACACACACACACGTGTATAACATATGTCTACAAAATATGTTTACATTAAACTCACATTGTGCAGACCCTTGCTCATCGGACGTCGGTGTCGGACCACATTCTGTTGGTGGGGTAGAATTTTCACCAACTATAATGTCATTAGTACGTTGCATCGAGGTAGAAATGAGAGTACGCACTTCTCTGACATGACCATCATTGGCATTCGGTGAACGTAATCATTGAACGTAATTTTCTTGTACGACCCACAGGTGATGGTTGAGCAGATCGAGTTTGTGATCTTGCGATTGGGCTTCTTGGAGGACTTAATGTCAGCAGAATTCGTGATCTTGTGATTGGGCTTCTTGGAGGACTTGATGTTAGCATAATTCTTTTTTTTACACGAGGATTTGAACCTTCAGTTAAGTTTAGTTCAACTTCTTCATTATCCTCAAAGACCTCAATATTTTGCGAGGCTAAATATTTTCTTGTTTGAGCTGCTCCTTTCCTCTTAAATCCAGGGCCAGACATTTTGAAGTACCAATTATGCAAGATGAGTAAATTTCTGAAACTACATAATCAAATCAATTATATGTATTAGTAAATAAGACACGTATAGTACTAGAAAGTAAAACTTAAGCATGTCGTACATCTCAAAATCATAACTAGGTTCACCATGCATGCCTAAATGCACACATCCAAAAGAAGCTAATTCATTTATTAAAGTATATCAATTAGATAAAACGAGTGGAATATTCCACTACTTAATTTGCCTAACAACAACAATAGTTATGTCAAATCTAAAATGGAGTAGCTAAATGGAAATGTAAATCTCTTTTGCATTCAAGAACTATTAATACAGTCAAGAGAGTAAAACCTATATTTTACCTCCAAAAGCACATGAAGAGAAGTACATAAACTCATCAAGCTAGATCAAAATCAAAACATAAACCACATCGATCCATAAATAATCCACGATATTTACTCCATATTCAACATAATCACAAATAAACTGATTATAAAAACAAACAATATAAATCGAAGTCAATAAGAAGATACTTTCCTGACCTACGAAAAAAACCCTCGACAGTTACGCCAAAGGAGACCTAGCCCTTATTTTGGGAATAAGTGAATGAGAAGAATTAGAGCGAAATATCATATATATCTTAGCGCTAAACGATTTTTGGTGGAAAATATAATATATTGGAGCGAAAATTATAGCGGGGGATAAAATATAATAATATTGTGTCTTAGATTAATTAATATCAGTCTCTTAGACTAAATATAAATAAAGAAAAATTTAACACTTTTTTACATATTTGTAATATTAGAGATGAAAAATAATTTCTATTCAATCTCTGGACTTGTGATATACATTATATTTATTAAAAATACATAACAATATTGTTAATTTAATAGATAATTATTATTACTTTTAGATAATTAGTACTCTTCGTCATATATTAAACGTCTTCATTTGATTTTGTTACATGAAATTGGCCATTTTTAAAATTAATTTTTTTAAAAATAAAATAAAAGCAAAAAGCACTTTTTCTCCACTGTGGTTATAGTGTTTAAAGCAATTAGCCACTGTGCGTTTAAAATATTCAATTAGCCCACTGTACTTTTTAAAAATGTTCAATCAGGCCATTCCGTCCAGTTTCTTGGACGAATGTCAAATAATTACACACGTGGCACTGAAAAAAATTCAAAAAATCATTATTTTCTGATGTGACAACACAAAAAAAATAATAAAATAAATTCATTGATTATGTGACTTTTTTCTTTTACTTTTATCTCTTTTCCATATATTACAAATAATATATCAAAATTTTTGTATCAATGAGATCTATTACAACATTATATTAATTTCTACAAAATAAAAATAAAAATCATTAATTACGTGGCAAAAAATAATTAAAATTATAATAAAATTGAAATAAATATTTTAATTCATTTTCTTTATTTGTATTCTTTCCTTATCTCTTTCCTTTCTTTTAATAATTATTTTTATTTTAGAAATTAATACTAATATATATTTTAATGATATAAAAAGGTAAGTACATAATTAACATAAAATAAAAAATTTGATACAATTAGCAAAAATTAATTAAACAAATGACATAAAAATTAAAATTAATTATACAATCAAAACCACATTATTTTTTTATAATTTATTCTTTTCCTTTATCTCTTTTCTTTTCTTTTAATTATTTTAATTTTAAATAATACAAATAATCAAAATATTCATCTCCAGAGATTCAATCATCCCCCCATTTTTTCCGACCAAAATCAAGCCTCTAAATTATACCCAAATTCGAACCGAAAATGAATAGATCTAACATCATTCTCACTGAAATGGAATCCTGCAGTCCTTCAATTAAGACGCCCAAGACACTGAACCACCAGGAAATCAAAACGGCGCAGGGATAAAGCCCACACTCCATGGATTCCGGCAAGGTTAAGCCCAAAACCGCTTTGACCATCACAAATTCCAACATAACAACCAATTCATCATTACAGAGTGACATGAAATTTTGGCCATTTAAGGTCATTCATGGTCCTCAAGGGAAACCATTGATTGTTGTCAATTACAAAGGTGAGGAGAAGCAATTTTCAACGGAGGAGATCTCCTCTATGGTTCTAGTGAAGATGAAAGAGATTGCAGAAGAGTATCTCCTCTATGGTTCAGCGGAGGAGATCTCCTCTATGGTCCTCGTCGGTGGATCTACCAGGATTAACAACAAAAATCAAGCCACTAGAATCACACAGAATCAAGCCATCCGTGTAATCAAAAATCAAACCACCGGAATCATAGGTTCCATATTCTCGCCCATAAAACCAAACCTGGGATCTTGGGAAAAAGCAGCTTCAAGATCTAAAGGAGACCAGATCCGAACGGATCCCTCACGTCCAACACCTCAAACCCAATAAACCATGGTTTTGGAGAGTACCCTAACCATCCAAAGCTTCTTCATTGATGCTCATATGCTCCCTCTATAATTTGTTTATTTTATGGACCCAAAGTACTTCTCAAAGTTCAGAAGAAGAGAGAGGAATGTAATTTAAAATTTATGCCAAAAAAAGAAAAGAGTAATTTTTTTATGTTTTGTTTGTGTTAAAAAAACTGCTTTTTTTTTTAATTTTATGAGAAAAGAAAAAGAGTGTAATCTGATATCTTTAATTTGTTTCCTAATGTTTTTAATTTTATTTTTAATTTTTAAAATTTTAAATTATATTTATAATTTATTATAATTTTAAATTATATTTATAATTTTATAATCAAGTTATATGGATTTAATATAAGTATACCAATTTAATAAGTATATACATGTATTAATTTTTTTTTTAATAGTAAAATACATCTGAAATACGTTGAAAATTATAAAAAACAATTTTATTATTATTTTAATTATTTTTTACCACATAATTAATGATTTTTATTTTTAATTTTGTAAAAATTAATATAATGTTGTAATAGATCTCATTGATACAAAAATTTTGATATATTATTTGTAATATTTGGAAAAGAGATAAAAGGAAAAGAAAAAAGCCACATAATCAATGATTTTATTTTATTATTTTTTTTTGTTGCCACATCAAAAAATAATGATTTTTTGAATTTTTTTTCAGTACCACGTGTGTAATTATTTGACGTTCGTCCAAGAAATTGGACGGAATAGCCTGATTGAACACTTTTAAAAAGTACAGTGGGCTAATTGAATATTTTAAAAGCACAGTGGCTAATTACTTGAAACACAACAACTACAGTGGATAAAAAGTGTTTTTTGCCAAAAATAAAATATACGTCTATCGATTATGATCGTAATAAATTATGGATAATTTACTACAATTGTCAAGATTTAGAATTTAAAATTTATGTATAAATATTTTTAATAAATAATTTTAAAAATTATTTATTAGACCATAAAAGTCAAATTATGGAGTTTATTAGGAGTATTATATAGATGATTAGTTATTTAGTATTGGAATGGCTCGTATGAAATTGAGAGGTGGCAACAGTGATAATGTAACTTGTAATAATTATTTATACGTCTACTAATTTATAAATAATATGTTTTGCATAAACAATAAGGTGTTGTTTGTTTACGTCTGATTGTCTTTTAATGGACTGCCTCTTATTCGCTAAGAGACATGATGCTGTTTGATTTTTTCTTTGTTACCTCTAAATGCCTCTTAATCGGTAAGACAAAAAATGAAATCTTGATAATTAAGAGGTACCTCTTAATGAAATTTTGATAATTTTTTTATATAAATATATTCAATAATATTATGCACTCATTTTTATTAAATTGAATATTTAAAATTATTAAATAAAATTTTACCCTTTAAAATGGTAAAATAGTGTCATTAAGAGACAATTTACTTTTTAGTTATCAAATAATTTTTAAATTCAAATTTCTCATAACCATTCGAGATGATCTAATTTATTAAGACATCATAATCATTCGAATCTTAATTCTCGGTTTATCAAACACAACCTAAGATAGAATAGTAATATATATGTGAGTTCATTCTTTATTTCCTCTTATTAATGTACCCACATACGCCATTATTTAATATTGATATAAATTTATCGTCATATATATATATATATATATATATATATATATATTAATAGTTATAAGTGTTAATAAGTATTAATAAGTGTTAAGAAGTTTTAATATTGATATAAATTTATCGCCATTCACTACAAGAAAAAGGCCTATCTGCGACCAATAATATCGTCAATAGCACTTATTCGATCATGGATAATAAAATACTGCGACGCCATCTACTCTACGACCACTATGGATTCTAGTCGCTAGGTAATTTCAGCGACCGCATGCGGTCGCTGATATGATTTTCCCTCCTAAAATTTTGGTGCGAAATCCTGGCGCGATTTCTTTTGCGATTACTTTCTATCAGCGACTGCCTGACGGTCGCTGACACGTCCACGTCATTAAAAATCAGTGACCGCATGCGGTCGCTAATGGCGGTCGCTGATGATCTTAAACATATTCAGACTCAGGCGTTCAGTTCGCTCGATTCAGTAGAAGAAAAATAAAGAGGGCGGCAGAGGGAGAAGGAGGCGAAGATAAGAGGGAGGCCGGTTGGTTCATTATCTTCTCTAAATCAAGGACTAATTTTAGAGGTAAGAGCTACTTTTTAAGTTCTTTTTTTGGTTGTTTGTTATGTTTGTTCGTTCTTCTCCAAATCAGTATGTTTGCTACGGATTTGTATTTTAAGAGTTAATTTATTGCAAAGAGTTGAATGAATGAATATGATTTTGGGATTACTGAATTTGGGATTACTGAAATTTATAGCTTCTTATTGAAATAACATTATTGAAATGATTTTATGATTATTGAATTTGGGATTATTGAAATTTTGGATTACTGAATTTGTTATTGAATTTGTGTTTTAATGAGATTGTTTTTACTGAAGCAAGTTTATATTCTTGTAGCTTATCGGAGAGTTTACAAGCGATTTAACAAAGTGATTAGAGGGGTAAATTTCTACATTTAAATACTCCATTAAATTAACAAGTAAATTTCTACAGTTATTATAACTATTATAGTTTGACTTCTGCCGTCTAATCAGCACATATTATAGCTTGTATTTCTATTAAGATTTATTTTGGTTCTGTTGTTTAGAAATTTCCTGTTTTTAAGGGATTGATAGGTCTTGATCTAGAGACTATTTTGTTGTTAATGAATTTATAGTTTGTCTTTTTTTTCGAAGTTTGTTCGACTGATTTGTCATTGTGTTAAAAAAAAAATTGAGAAGGTTAAATGATGAGAAATATGGCAGATGACAGCGTGTGTGCTATCTTTTTACTCTTATGAATACAAAAAGGGTTATATTCACAAACTTCTTGTGAAATAGGCTATGTTTGTTTGCAATCTGTTGCATGGGATTGGATTATTTTAACATGTTTATACCATTTAGGTACCTATAAACACTTTATTTTAACAATGATACCCAAATCTTTAAAAAAAACTAATGCATGTACTCCTTTATTTTTATACAAAGATGTAATGGATAGGTTTGCTCAAAGTGTACGCTTCTTACCTGATTTTGTCTGATTTTTCCAGAATTTTGACGTGTATCTCGATCAGCGACAATCGATACCGACACTCCATGTCATGAAATAATTTTCCTCACGTACATATTTGCTAACTGATTTAAACTATATCAAATCTTGATTGGTAGAAAATGAGTTGTCTTCGTTAGTCGATCTATGATAACCCAAATGGCGTTAAAACCTTTCATTGTAACATGCTTTGGACTGCATCGTGCAGTTTGGACTTATGTGTCCTTCCCGTCCACATTTGTAACATACTCACCAGCAGAAATGGGTAGAATTCTAACCACGCCTCGGACACTATGCAAAATACTATGCATAATAAAATATAATATATTCTATTTTTCATAAAAAATAAAACTAATAAAATATATAATTATAAATATATATATATATATATATATATATATATATTGTAAGACCCCATATTTTATGAATAAAGATTTAATTTTTCTCGAAATATTTTTTTGAATATTATGGTGTGGATTTGAGATAATGTTATAGTTGTGGGTAATATTTATAAATTTTGCAAAATCTGTGAGTTGTTATATAATATTTGATTGGTGGGAATATTCGTTTTAATAGGAAATATTCGTATGTACTTTACAATCATTGGTGGACCTACTAACGGAATTATTGTTTGATTGAGAAAACGACAAAAATATTTTTTATGAAAATAACGGCGGAAGTTTTACCGTTAACTGTTGAAATATCCGGTGTTAAAAATATAGTAATACGCGTGGTTGCATAGTAACACACGGTATTGATTATTGATGCTTACGTGAGAAGTCACTCAGTTTAATTCAATTATTGCTACAGTAATTGCTGCATAGTATCTCACATTATTTGATTCAATTATTGTCGATATTTTATATATTATTAAATCAATAATTGAGACGACAAAGTTATTAATATTATTATTTGCAATATTGACGATGTCTAGAAGTTACATCGAGGAGAGGTTTGGTCACCTAATTAAGCCTTGATAGGAGAAATCCTTATTGGAAAATCCCATCTTTCTTGAGAATGACCTGGTTGTTAAATATTGCGAATTATAATAATGATGATAAATGTTGTTAAAAATATTGAGAGAATTTTTATGAAGTAGTTTGTGAGACCCCAAATTTTATGAATAAAGATTTAAATTTCACGAAATATATTTTTGAATATTAGGGAATGAATTTGATATAATGTTATAGTTGTGGGTAATATTTAGAATTTTTTAAAAGTATGCAAGTTGTTATATAATATTCGATTGGTCAGAGAATATTAATTTTAACAGGGAATATTCGTATAACGGCACAATCATTGGTGGACCCCACAATGGAATTATTGTCGAATTGAGAAAACGATAAAAATATTTTTATGAAAATAACGACGAAAGTTTTACCGTTAAAACTGTGATGGTGCCAACTTGGATCAAACAAGATTTATAAACAGTGGATGTGATGAAAGTTTCTCCTAACGGAGTTTCCACAGATAGGTCAAATTCTAATTTCTCCGGAGTTAAGTTTAAACATTGAGCACAAGCAGGAGAGATAAATGAATGGGTAGCACCGATATCTAATAATGTATAAACTTCACAAGAATTTACGATTAGTTTACCCGTGATCACCTCGTTTGGGTTCCTTGCATTTTGACCGATTACGACAAACGCTCTTCCAGGAACCGTTGACTTTGACTTTTTCGGGACAGCCTTTTGAGTCACCATCCCCGTTGGACTTGGTTTCGCTATAGTGCAATCTCGGGCGATATGTCCTTCCTTTCCACAATTATAATATACCTTAAACTGTTGTGGGCAGTTTGGGCTGATATATCCCTCTTTCCCACATTTGTAGCATACGACCGGTGGTCGTTCTCCTCCCTTAGAACCAGTTGTTGCTGGTGCTGACGTCTTCTCATTGTCATTGTTGAATCTCCTCTTTTTAAAATCTCCCCCAACTCGCTTTTTCTATTTTTATGGCCATGATTACCACCAGTGGTTCTTGCCGCTTGTCCAGTATTCTTCTTTCTCCGCTGGTTATCATTGTTCTGATGACTTCTGTCACCGGTATGATCCTGGTTGTGGTCCCTCGGTTGAACGTACTCGTTATCTTGCTCTAATAATTGAGCCTTGTTGACAACATCTGAATAGAGAGAAAATTTATGAGAAATGAGATATTAACGTATGCCGGGTTTCAAACCTCTCCGAAACATCCGCGTCATACGTTCTTCATTCTCCACCAAATGAGGTGCAAACCTGGATAACTCTGCAAACTTCACCTCGCACTGGGACACCGTCATGTTATTTTGTTCTAGTCTAATAAACTCCACTTCCTTCATATGATGAATACTTTCAGGAAAGTACTTGTCATTGAACAGTTTCTGAAACGTCTCCCAAGACATGTTGAGTGCAGCTGGATGGGTACGCTTCACAGATTTCCACCAGTAATCAACCTCATTACGGAACATAAAAGTGGCGAATGGAACCTTCTGTTCCTCCGTGCCTCCCAAGACATCAAATATCTTGATAATTTGTTTGACCCACGTCTCTGCCTTAATCGGATCTGGCTTTCCCCAGAATTCTGGTGGTCCCAACTCCTTGAACTGCTTGGCTGTGACAAACCGTGAATTGCTATCATTTCCTCCTGTATTTTGAACACGAGAGTCTCCTCGTGCGATTTTGCATGAAACTATAAAAAAGCTTCTAAACATTAAATGTCGTTCATCATTTTATCGGTGGTGTTGTTTCAGGGAGGAACATTCTTTACACCGGTTACGTTTCTCCTCATTGGTGAGTAAAAGGCGTCTCCACGGTCTCATTTACTCCACTGTTAACATTCTCAGTTGCCATTCTCAAATACTGCCATAAAACAAGGGTTAATTAACAAATCACATAATACCCCTATATTATGACCGACCAACAAATAATCTTAGGTAGGACACACTAGCGAAGAATTTACTCGTCTCTCCCCTCCTAGTTCTATTCTCTGATCTCCGCCAGAGATCATATCCCTAAGCTCTGATACCAACTATGACGCCCCAAAAATAGGTATACATCACCCATTCGGAGTTGTCAAATACATGGTACAGAAACAACTACAACTTTATAAATACAACATATAAACTATGAGTTTAAATACAAATATTGCCATCTAGACAATATCCATACCCAAATAAGTCCTCATTACAATTATTGGTACATTATTTTACAAAAATGGTGAGGACTACTAAAATAACTTCCTAGAACCTTCATTCCATACCCCGACTAGTACTCGCTACATTCTCTCCTCCTGAGAAGAAAAATGGAACAAAAAGGAAAAGGGTGAGCTCAACTAGCCCAGTAAAGAATATTATGACAAAGATAATATAAAATAAATTATCATCAGACTTCAACAGGGAAAAATCAGAGAGAATATAATAACAACAAGTGTTAGATCAGTATTCGCAGCGAAAATAATAATTCATAGAAGAGTTATGTAGAGAATGAAATCTACTATAATCTATGAATTTAAAAGTCCATCATCAATATTTTATCCCTGTAATATCAATCAATATTCATCTTGAATCAAATTTTCATCTTTGCACTACAGGCCAAAGATATTCATCAATCGGTCATGTTCATCTCAACACCTGTTCATCTTTGCACTACGGGCCAAAGATATTTATAAGAAAATCAACCATCTTTTTGCACTACAGGCCAAAGATATTCAGTAATATCATCATTTAGGACTGAGGATGATGAAAAATATTTTAAAGAAAACGAATCCAGTGAAACAAAAGAATAAATATTAAGGATTCGGTATTTCGTTTAATCCGTGTCCAAAATACCTCATAAATAATCATAGTGGAGTAAAATTCAAGAATGATCAAAACATGGATACAATCAAAGCTAGTATCCATAATAGATATTTTGACGAAAAACAAAATTTTAATTTTTCTCGTGAATAGTGTCAAGATTAAGTGAATAGTGTTGTATACATGAATAATAACTCCAACACTAAAAGACAAAAATTTCACAAGAAAAATACTTCTAATATCCCGGCATAATGATATTGAAAGAAATAATATCATTTTAAAAAAAAATATCCCTTACCTCGAAAGAATAAGACTTACAAATTGAATATAGTCTTGAAGGAACTTACAATATAACAACACTCAAAGTATCAAAATACTCACAAGAATACGCTCAATATATCGGAGAGAAAATCTTTAGTTTCTGGTGTGATTTTCAATTCTAACCTAAGCACCCTATTTATAGGAAAATGCTTAGAACACCAAAGCAGAAAATTTAATAAAATAATAATATATATATAATTTTTTCCTACGCCAACCTTTGAATGCTAGAATCCCACATGTTTAACAACAAAATGAGCCCACCAACTTGTTAAAAACGTTTTTGTTGATATAAATAATTAAAACTTCCAAAAATCAATTATTTCGGAACATCGGAACTTCAATAATTCATAATAAATAGCCCTTTTATCAGAAAAATTCAAACATCATGTCCTTTCCATAGGAAATTCCATTCTCTACAACTTTGCAGAACAAAGTTTTTCCAAATTCCAAATAGAAATTGACCTAAATCCATAAACGAGCGATTTTACATGCTATAATCAAATTTCAGTCAAAAAATTGGGTCCATCGACACACAAAACATATTTTTAATATTTATTGCAACAAAAATACTCTTCCTCCTCATATATCCCACATTCATTGTAAAAATATCACCATTATTATATTATTAAAATATAATAATATATTTAAATGAATTATTTTATCATAAAAAGATAAAATATTAATTTTCAACAATTGTCACATTAAAAAATTTCTCCATCTATATCCACATAAAATCAATATTTTCCTCATCATATAAATCAATAATTAATTATTCACAAATATTATTACGAGAATCACAATCTTGTGACAACCGAGCGGTTCCCAAGAAAGAGGGGCTTTTCGATAAGGATTTCTCCTATCGACGCCGTAATTAGATGACCAAACCTCTCCTTGATGAACTTTCTGACATTGCCAATAATGTTATTTAATAATATTATTCAGATAATATGAATTATTGCTCCGATAATGGAAAATACTGTGTAGTGACAATTATTGAAATAACAGTAATATAAAATATCAACGCAACAATTATTGAATCAATAAAATAAAATATTGAACAGTAATTACTGTAACAATTATTGAGTAGTGCCTTCTTACGTAAGAATCAATAATTAGTGCAATACCGTGTGCTACTGTGTTTTAACCACCGAGTATTTCAACAGTATTAACGGTAACAACTACGTTGTTATTTATAAACAACTTATATTTGTCGTTTTCTTCATCCAATCACTTTCCGTTATGGGGCCCACACAAAGGTGCTTATGCGTCAGCGATTTAATATTCCCCTACGCGGTAAAGAATATTCCACGACCAAACGAATATTCCCCGACAAAAATGAATATTTTATAACCACCTGCTTATTTAAGATATTTGCGCATTTTACCCTTAACTAACCATATTAATCAAATTAACCCTTACTATTTAAAAATAATAAATAGAGGAAATTCAATTTTATTTATAATAAGTTGGGGTCTTACAATTAACCCTTATTTTATTATAGTATTTTAGAATGACAGCTGAGAACGTTAATAATGGAGTGTATGAGACCGTGGAAACACCTTTGTTGGGTCTCCAACTTTTAGTTTTATTTTGATGATAACAATAATTAATAAATAATTTAATTAAAAGGGTAGAATCCTCTCCATAGGATTTTTTATTATAATTGTTTTATTTATCTTATTTATTTTGACCAAAAATATTTTCTAAATCTTATCTAATTGATTTTCTTGATCTTTGATAATTTAATTTGGTGCCATTCTTTTTGGAACAAAAGCCTTATCAATTTATGTATGTGCTGAGATATAATTATGTGAGAATTCATTACATGAACAAGCTTTGACTGAATGGAACTTGAAAATGGTCATTAAACGAATTATTGTTTATTGACCAAAATAGAATGCATATGCTTGAGATTTTGATTAAATTATTTTTTACATATGGGCATTTTCTATTTATTCTCAAATTAATTTTATTAATTAAAATTTTACAAAAATTATTTTATTTCAAAATTGGGCAAAATTATTATTATTATATATATATATATATATATATGTATATATGGAACATGCATGCATTTATAATATATAGTACTTACCAACCTTGCATGTGTATAAACCGTGAGTGAGTGTTTAGACTTGGTCAAATTCAAACTCCTTTGAACAAATTAATGTTGGACATTAAATCTTTAGCGTTTATTTTGAACAATGAATGCATATGATAGTGTGTTATATTATATATACATACCGTGAGTGTGTGTTAGTATATATATATATATATATATATATATATATATATATATATATATATATATATATATATATATAAAGCATGCATGCATTTATGTTTTATATATATACAAACATGCATCATAAGCATTATATATATAATAATTAACGTGTGTGTGGGTTGTTTGATTTATTTATTTGAATTATCTCTTGCTTTTTTATAATTATAGATATACGAATATAAATTGTTCTACACAATTCTATATATCTATATTTCATCTACTTATCAAATAAAAGGATACTTGGCGCATGAAATCTGGAGATAAACCTCTACGAAGAGGAATCGATCGCACGATTCCTTATAGTCTTGATAATCTTTTATTGATATTATTTATATAAATATCGTAAAATAGATACGACACTTGATAGCTCAAAACAACACCGAGATCTTTGCTCCAAAAGAGTAGTCATCCGAACCGAATTTGAGAATCGTAGTGATCTATTGAAAATATTTATATAAATATCAATTGTGAAAATTATAAATTTTGTCATACTTAGACGCCGCAAGGCTACGAAGATAAACATCTACGGAGAGGAATCCGACCGTACGATTCCTTATAGTATCAAGTGACACTATTTATAAAAGTTCACATAATATATAAAATATTTTTATATATTGTTTGAGTTAAACAATAATATTTGTTATATTAAGTATTGCTTAACTGATTTATTTATTATACTTGATATCTGTCATCACAAGTATTTGTTCATAAATTTATTTATTCATAAAATACTTGTTGCGTATTATAAAAGTTATTTAAACTTTTATTTCACAAACTTAAGTGAATATATCTCGCTTAATTAGAAGCATATTTGATTCAAAGTTTAAAATAACTTATTTACTTACTCGAAAAGCATTTTCACTCTAAAAAGTTATTTAAACTTAAAGTGATTTTTCTTTACTCCATAAACAATAAATAATTCTTTATAATTTGCATTAAATTATATATCTGCTTAAATGTAAGTATTTTTGAGTAAAAGCTAAAATTAATTTATTTTCTTATTCAAGAAGCATTTTCACACAAAAATATAAAAGTTATTTAAACTTTTATAACGATTGCATAATTTACATATTTGCTTACACAGAAGAACTATTTGATCAAAGCATAAATTACTATATGCTTACAAAGAAGCATAATTTCTCAAGTATAAAAGTCTGAACTTTTATAAATATATTTGTTCTTTAATTGATATCTACTTATTTGAGAAGCATCAATCTGTATTAAATTAATAAATATATTTGTTCTTTAATTGATATCTACTTATTTGAGAAGCATCAATCTGTATTAAATTATAACTGCTTATTTAAGAAGCATTCATCTGTACTAAATTCATATCTGCTAATTTGGGTCTCTAGTGTACTTGTGAGGTGAGGAAGAGGCTGTTGTTTCAAGACCAGATCATAGAATAGAACTGAACTCAAAAGAAGTACAACTAAGCTTGAGGAGGGAGCGGGGAGCTTGTTGTCCAAGATAGATTAGTTGGGAACATTTGAAAGTTTGACTATAAAACTTTGTAGAGGCTTCTCCGCCTGTTGAAGGAGTATTTTTTTACTGATAGTAATAGGATCTCAAGTCCTAGAGAGGAGCTTGAGACTGGACGTAGCAGCATACCCGGGATGTATGTTGTGAACCAAATAAATCTCTGTGCATTGTGTGATTGATTTTTTACTGTCTTGCATATTAATTTCTAACACTGCAAATTAATTATAAAAAAATCAAAAAGGCATAAGATAATTTTAAATCTGTAATATTCTATTCAACCCCCCCCCCCCTTCCTTTCAAGATTATTATTGGACTTTCAATTGGTATCAAAGCGGTGCTCTTTAACTTGTTTGTTGAGTAAATGTGGGCATACCTAAGAGTAGATCCATCTATGGCCTACAATGCTACTAGTTGCGGAGAAGGATTATCAATGACCAGACCTCCACTATTTGACGGTACAAACTTTTTCACCTGGAAAAGTAGATTCAGAATCTATGTCAAATCACAAGGAATCAAAGTTTGGCTTGCAATAGAACGAGCTGTAAAAGTTCCAACAAAAATCGTGGGAGAAAAGCTCGTTGAAAAAGATGTTGATGAATTCACTGCTGATGATGAAAAGGCTATGAATATTGTATCCCTAGCTGAACAAGTGCTGACTAGTGATCTCATTGAAAAAGAATATAAAAGAGTTAGCAATTGCAAGAATGCAAAAGAAATCTGGGAAAAATTCATTCTAACCTATGAAGGAACCAGTCATATCAAAGAAACCAGAAAAGATGCTCTAATCCAGGAATATGAAAGTTTCAAGCTGGAAGAAGGTGAAAAGATCATTGATATTGAAACACGTTTTTCCAAAATCATTGATGAAATGGAACATCTTGGGAAGACATATACAACTAATGAGAAAACCAGAAGAATTCTTAAAGCCCTTCCATCCATCTGGAACATGAAGGTTATTGCTATTAAGGAAAGGCAAGACTTAACTACTTATCCTCTTGATAGCCTTATTGGAAATCTACGAGCCCATGAAGTCAACATGTTAGTCGAAAAAACAGGATTGGATACAGATATCAAAAAGTAAGGAATTGCTTTCAAAGATTTACTTATAAATCAAGAAGAAGTTGCTGAACAAACTGAGGAAATTGCAAATCTATGCTTAATGGAAAACAATAAGTCATCACCAAGATCTGAGGTAAATTTTGAACATCAATTATCTAGTACTTCATTTGTCATGCATACCTTAGATAATATAAATGAAAAACACCATAAACTACAAGAAGCATATAATGGCTTATATGAAGATAATAAAATTATTAAAGAAGATTTTATTGAATTAAAAATTTTATTAGAAAAATTAATTAAAATTAACAAAAATATGGAAATGGAAAATGCAAACTTGATTATAACTAATAAAAGTTTAAATGAAGTAAACTTGGAAAATGATTCCTTGAAAGAGAAGAATTAAACAATTTAAAAGAATAAATAAAAATCTTAAAATAAAAAATTCAACACTTGTTGTAATTAATGAAAATACTCAAATAAAAAATCAAGTGTTAAGTGAAGATATTAAAAATCTCAATTTTGAAAATGCATCTCTAAAGATAAAATTAGAAAAACAAAATGAAGATTATTCTTTAATAGATCAAATTAATATTTTAACTAAAGAACGTGATGATTTAAATTTTATAGTTCTTAAGTTCACAAAAGGGAAAGAAAACCTTGATGTCATGCTTAATCAACAAAGATGTGGATTTAACAAAGAAGGATTAGGATACATTGGAGAATTTTGTAAAAATAAAGGACTTTATCATGTTAAAAGTAAAGAAAAAGAAAATTATACATCTTTATTTACTAAATGTTCTTTCTGTAACAGAAATGGTCATTCTTTTCATATGTGTAATTGTAAGACCCCGAAATTTTTTTAAATAAAAAGGAATTTCCTTTATTTATTATTTTGAAATAGTAAGGGTTGATTTGATTAATGTGGATAGTTAAGGGTTAAATCATGAAATATTTCAAAATAAGCAAGTGGTTTATAAAATATTCATTTTTGTCTGGGAATATTAGTTTGGTCGTGGAATATTCGTCTTTGTCGGGAATATTAAATGCAATGGCCTAGCGACCGTGTAGGGCCCATAACTGAGCGATTAGATGAGGAAAACAACAAATATAAGTTGTTTAAAAATAACGGCGTAATTATTACAGATTAATCTTTGTTGGAATACCCGGTGGTTAAAATCTGATGTCTGGCGTGGTTGCGATAGCACGATATTGCGATATTGCGCGTATTGTTGAATTATTGATCCTTACGTGAAGGCACTACTTAATAATTTTCACGATGAATTCTTGTTCAATATTTTATTTTATTGATTCAATAATTGTTGCGTTGATATTTTATATTATTATTGTTTCAATAATTGTCAACTTGACAATATTTCCCATTATCGGATCAATAATTCATATTATTTGAATAATATTATTAGATAACATTATTGGCAATGTCTAGAAAGTTCTGTCTAAGGAGAGGTTTGGTCACCTAATTGCTTGGCGCGATGAGAGAGATCCTTATTGGAAAGCCCCTCTTTCTTGGGAACGACTGGGTTTATCATAAATGTGATTCTGTAATATTATTTGTGAATAATTAATTATTGATTCATATGATAAGAAAATATTTATTTTATATGAATATAAATGATGGATTTATTTATGTGGTTATTAATGAAGGAATTAATCTTTGAGATGTTTTATTTTGTCCGGATTGGAGGTATTAAAAGATCAAATCGGTGTTATTACTGACTTTATTGTGTGAGTTATAATATTTAATCCGAATAGTTGGATCGTTGTAATTTACGGATATGTTATACATATATAAGTTGAGTATATATCTAAAAATTTTGAGCCGTTAAAATGAGCGAATGATTTGTTATAAATTTTAAGAGGTGTCTGATTCGGAAAAGTAGGGTTATAATTGATTTTGGTGGAAAATTCTAGAATTGAGTGGGCCCCACTTGTGGTTGGTGAAAAAATGTGCTGAATTTTATTTCAAATATGGTGGGTGGCAATAGTAGCGAGTAAAGCCATCGGTGCGCGGTCAAGTCTGCTTGGTAGGCTAACATTTTCCTATAAATAGAGGGCTAAGTTAGAATTGAAAATCACACACGAAACAAAGTTTTCTCTCTTTCTCTCTCTATATTATTGGCGTATTTTGTGAGTATTTAGATACTTTGAGAGTTCTTTGTTGAACAAGTTTCATTCACATCACTTGAGCCTTTCTTCCGAAATCTTGATTCTTTAAGGTAAGGGATGTTATTTTCTTCTCAAATGATATTATTTCTTCAATATCATTATCTTTGAAATATTGGTTGGAACTTTTTATCAAATTTGGAACTTTTTCATGTCGGGGTTACTATTCATGAGTTACTATTCACGAGTTACTATTCATGAGTTACTATTCACGATTCTACTATTCACAAAGTACTATTAATGTAGGCGTGAAAATGTTTTTGTGGAATTTCTATCTTTTGGTGTCGAGATTACTTATTCACGTATCTGGCCTTATTCACGATATCTGACACTATTCACGTATCTGGCTATTCAATAAAAAATAAAATTTCTTCTTTTCGTCCAAAATATCTATTACGGATACTAGCTTTGATTGTACCCATGTTTTGATCATTCTTGAATTTTACACCACTATGATTATTTTTGAGGTATTGTTGGACATGGATAAAACAAAGTACGAATCCTTAATCCTTAATCCTTGTCATTTTGTTTCAATTGGATTCGTTCTTTAAAAATATTTTCATCATCCTCGATCTTAAATGATGATATTATTGAATATCTTTGGCTGTAGTGCAAAGATGAATGATTTCTGAAGAATATCTTTGGCTTTGGCACGTAGTGCAAAGATGAGCAGTGTTTAAATGAACATATTGGCCATCGATGAATATCTTTGGCCTTTAGTGCAAAGATGAGCAGTGTTGAGATGAACATGAATGGATTTGATGAATATCTTTGGCACCTGTAGTGCAAAGATGAATATTTGATTTGAGATGAATATTGATTGATGTTACGAGGATAAAATATTGATGATGGATTTATTAAATTCATAGATTATAGTAGATTTCATTCTCTACGTAACTCTTACATGAATTATTATTTCATTGCGAATATTGATCCGAAACTTGTTGTCTATTGTATTCTATCGTTTTTCCTGTTGGAGACTAACGATAATTTGTTGTATATTATCTTAGTCATAGTATTCTTTACTGGGCTAGTTGAGCTCACCCTTTTCCTTGTTGTTCCATTTTTCTTCTCAGGAGGCGAGAATGTAGCGAGTACTAGTCGGGGTATGGAATGAAGGTTTTGGAAAGGATTGTTTAGTAGTTCTCACCATTTTTGTAAAATAATGTATCAATAAATGTGATGGGGATTTATTTGAGTATAGATATTGTCTAGAAGATAATATTTGTATTTAAACTCACAGTTTTACTGTTGTAATAATAAAGTTGTAGTTGTTTACATACCATGTATTTGGCGACTTCGAATGGGTGTGGTGTATACCTATTTTGGGGCGTCCACGGTTAGTATCGAGCTTAGGATATGATCTCTGGCGGAGATCGAGGAATAGAACTAGGAGGGAGGCAGAGTAAATCCTTCGCTAGTGTGTCCTACCTAAGCTTATTTGTTAGTTAGTCGGGTATATAGGGATATTATGTGATATATTGATTTTCTTAATTAACCCTTGTTTTATGATAGTATTTGAGAATGTCGAATGAGAATATTAACGATTAGAGTAAATGAGGGCCGTGGAGATGCTGTCTTTACCAACGAGGAGAGCGTGCAACAGTGGCAATGTTCCTCCTGTGAACAACACCTGAAAGCGGATGATGAATGAGGGATGTTTAGAAGTTTTTTGCGATTCATGCAAAATCGAGATTTAGGACACTCGTGTTCAAAATCTGAGGAGGAAATGATAGCAATTCACGGGTGGTCACGACCAAGCGAGTTCAAAGTTGGGACCACGAGAATTTAAGGGAAAGCGGATCCGATCATAAGCGGAAACATGGGTCAAGCAAATTACCAAGATATTCGATGTCTTGGGATGCACGGAGAAACGAAGGTTCCATTCGCCACCTTTATGTTAAAGTGGCGAGGCGATTATTGGTGGGAATCATGAAGCGTACCCATCCATTTGCCTTTCGGCATATGCGTGGGAGACGTTTGAAGCAGTTCAATGACAAGTACTTTCACGAAAGTATTACGTCGTATGAAGGAAGTGGAGTTTATTAGACTAGAAGCGAGAATAACATGGCGGTGTCCTAAATGCGAGGCGAAGTTCATGGAGTTATCGAGTTTTGCACCTCATTTGGTGGAGAATGAGGAGCGTATGACGCGGATGTTTCTTAGAGGCTTGAAACCCGTAAGATCGTCGTCGGTATCTCATTTCTCATAAATTTTCTCTCTATTCGGATGTTGTCAGCGAGGGCTCGGTTGTTAGAAAGAGATAACGAGTACGTTCAACCGAGGGACCATAACCGGGATCATCTCAAGATAGCGATCATCGAATAACGATAACCGCGGAGAAAGAAGAATACGGACAAAGCGGTTACCACTCTGGTGGTAATCGTGGCCATGAAAATAGAAGAAGCGAGTCGGGAGGAGATTTTAAAAGAGGAGATTCAACAACGACCATGTGAAGACGCGTCGGTACCCGATAGCAACTAGTTCCAGGGAGGAGAAAGACCATCGATCGTATATGTTACAAATCTTGGAAAGAGGGACATATCATTGAAGCCGCCTACAACAGTTTAAGGTATGCTATAATTGTGGAAAGAAGGACATATCGCTCGAGATTATGCAGTAGCGAAACCCAGATCCAGTGGAATGGTGACTCAAAAGGATGTCCCGAAAAGTCAAAGTCAACGATTCTGGGAAGAAGCGTTTGTCGTGGCCGGTCAAAATGTGAGAACCCGACGAAGTTATACCAGGTTAGTTAATTATAAATTCTTGCTAAGTATATACCTTACTAGATATTGGTTCTACCCATTCTTTTATCTCTCTTACTTGCGCTCAACGTTTGAACTTGACTACGGAGAAATTAAACTTTGACTTATCTGTGGAGACTCCATTAGGAGAAACTTTCATTACATCCATTGTTTAAAAATCTTGCTTGATTCGGTTTAGCACTATCACATTACCCGTTAACCTTATTTCTATAGAGATATTTGCTTTTGATGTGATTTTAAGGTTAACTACTCATCATGCCAAAATTGATTACTTTACGTAAGGTTGTTAGTTTTCATATTCCTAACTAACTTTTGTTATTCAATTCAAGCAACCAAACCATTGAAGTCAAACTCTTTCATATTAAGCCATAAAGCCATTCGTTTATTGAAAAAGCGGATGTCGAGCTTTCTTAGCCATGTCATGGACTTGAACAAAAATAAATCGATTTGAATGATATTTACATTGTTAGTAAATTTCTGACGTGTTTCTGAAGAATTTCTTGGCTTACTCCCAAAGCGATATTAAATTTTGTATCGAATTTGAACCCGTTACAAAACTCATTTCTAAAATCTCATATCGAATGGCTCTATTGAACTTGAGTTAAAATTCAACTATAAAATTTGGTACTGAGCCTTTATCTGGTGACTTCCTTTGTGGAATTCACCTAAGCGAACTCTCTGTAAGGGGCGTCGTATTAGATGCGATAGTAAAATCGATAGGTGTCATTGTGACGTCTTTATCCAAGATTGGGATATGAGTCACGATTGAGAGCAACCTAAGTCGATGTCGAAATCGTAGCTTTACAAGGCTTAGTTGGTTATTATCGGAGATTAGTTGAAGGATATTCTCGAATCGCTATTCCATTAACGCAAATTGACTTCGTAGAGATACAAAATTCGAATGGAGCAAGGAATGTGGGAAGAGCTTGAAGAACTCAAGAGGAGACTCATTTCAACACATGTTCTGACCATGCCATCCTGGAAAAGCGAACGTGGTAGCTGACGCGTTGAATAGAAGATCATATGCGGGAACGAGTGCGATGATGTCAAGTTTACGCATAGAGCCAACTTTAATAGAAAAAGTTAAGGTTGCTCAAGCCACCGACCCGGAGCTGATGCATATGAAGAAGAAAGTACAAGAAGGAGCTATTAGGGCGAGAATTGATGAAGAAGGAATACTTCGAGTCCACTCTAGACTTTGTGTTCCTAACGACTCTGATTTGAAGAACAAGATTATGATGGAGGCACACAATACACCATTTGCAATCCATCCTGGAAGTACTAAAATGTATCGTGATCTTCGACATACATTTTGGTGGAACAATATGAAGAGAGAGATTGCAAAGTTTATCTCAATGTGTTTAACTTGTCAACGTGTAAAGGCGGAGCATCTAGTACCTAAGGGTCCGTTGCAACCACTTGAGATTAGGAATGGAAGTGGAACACATTACCATGGATTTAGATTCACGGGTCTTCCTACGGTTTCTCAAGACATCAATGCTTATTTGGGTTATTGTTGATAGATTAACCAAATCTGCTCATTTCTTGCCGTCTGGGAGACTTATTCCTTTGAGCGTCTTGCTAGTATATACGTAAATGAGATCGTGAGGTTGCATGGCATACATATCCATAGTTTCGGATCGTGACCCAAGATTCACTTCAAGATTTTGGGTTAGCTTGCAAAAAAGCTATGGGCACGCAATTTGCGATTTAGTTCGGCATACCATCCCCAAACGAGATGAATAATCGAGAGGACTATTCAAACTCTTGAAGATATATTAAGACTACGTGTCCTAGACTTCAAGGGTAGTTGGGATAAGTATTTACCATTGGTGGAATTCTCCTACAACAACGATTATCGAGCAAGTATAGGTGTAGCTCCATTTGAAGCATTATATGGGCGAAAATGTCGTTTCTCCAATATGTTGGGATGAGGTGGGTGAAGCAACATTGTTGGGACCCGAGTTAAATGCGTTATGACTCACCAAAAGATCCAAATGATTCGACAACGTATACAAAGCGGCACAAGATCGACAAAAGAGTTATGCGGATCTTCATCGAAAGGACGTGGAATTTAGTGTGAGGGATCATGTATTATTACGAGTTGCTCCGTGGAAGGGAGTTACAAGATTTGGGAAGAGAGAGAGTTCAATCCATGATTTATTGGTCCATTTCAAATTCTTGACCAAGTAGGAAATGTAGCCTATAGACTTGCGTTACCTCCAAGTATGTCTCGTGTTCACAATGTGTTTCACATATCATATTTAAGTAAATATGTGAAAGAACCAGAATCACATTATAGAATTAGAAATCCAGGACGAGATAGTAGAAGACCTAACGTATGAGGAGGTACTGTCAAGATTTTGGATAGGAAGGAGCATGTCCTACGCAAGAAAGGTCATACCACAAGTTAAAAGTTTTGTGGAGGAATCATGCTATATAGAGAAATGACACGGAATTGGAAAGCGGAAATGAAAGCGAGGTATCCTCATCTTTTGAAACACCGAATGCGTCAAGTCAATTTTGAGGACGAAATTTCATAAGGAGGGAGGTTGTAAGACCAAATTTTTTTTAAATAAAAAGGAATTTCCTTTATTTATTATTTTGAAATAGTAAGGGTTGATTTGATTAATGTGGATAGTTAAGGGTTAAATACATAAATATTTCAAAATAAGCAAGTGGTTATAAAATATTCATTTTGTTGGGAAATATTAGTTTGGTCGTGGAATATTAAATCTTGTCGGGAATAATATTAAATGCGATGCGAGTGCGACCGTGTGTGGGCCCATAACTAAAAGCGATTGGATAAGGAAAATGACAAATATAAGTTGTTTAAAAATAACGCGTAATTGTTACTGGTTAATCTTGTTGGAATACCCGGTGGTTAAAATACGATGTCTGGCGCTGGTTGCACGATGCTTACACCTGGTATTGCACGCGATATTGTTGAATTATTGATCCTTACGTGAAGAAGGCACTACTCAATAATTTTCCACGATGAATTCTTGTTCAATATTTTATTTTATTGATTCAATAATTGTTGCGTTGATATTTTATATTATTATTGTTTCAATAATTGTCAACGCATGATATTTCCCATTATCGGATCAATAATTCATATTATTTGAATAATATTATTAGATAACATTATTGGCAATGTCTAGAAAGTTACATCTAGGAGAGGTTTGGTCACCTAATTGCGCGCCCGATGAGGAGAGATCCTTATTGAAAGCCCTCTTTCTGAGAACGACTGGTTGTCATAAATGTGATTACTAATATTATTTGTGAATAATTAATTATTGATTCATATGATAAGGAAATATTTATTTTATATGAATATAAATGATGGATTTATTTATGTGGTTATTAATGAAGGAATTAATCTGAGATGTTTTATTTTAGCCGGATTGGAGGTATTAAAAGATCAAATCGGTGTTATTATTCTGACTTTATTGTGTGAGTTATAATATTTAATCCGAATAGTTGGATCGTTGTAATTTTTGGATATGTTATACATATATAAGTTGAGTATATGTCAACAAATTTTGAACTATTAAAATGAACGAATGATTTGTTATAAATTTTAAGAGGTGTCCGATTGAGAAAAGTAGGGTTATAATTGATTTTGGTGGAAAATTCTAGAATTGAGTGGGCCCCACTTGTGGTTGGTGAAAAAATGTGCTGAATTTTATTTCAAATGTGGTGGGTGGCAATAGTAGCGAGTAAAAGCCATCGTGTAGCAGGTCGTCAATCTGCCTTGGCGGGCTAACATTTTCCTATAAATAGAGGGCTAAGTTAGAATTGAAAATCACACGAAAACAAAGTTTTCTCTCTTTCTCTCTCTATATTATTGAGCGTATTTTGTGAGTATTTAGATACTTTGAGAGTTCTTTGTTGAAACAAGTTTCATTCAAATCACTTGAGCCTTTCCTTCCGAAATCTTGATTCTTTGAGGTAAGGGATGTTATTTTCTTCTCAAATGATATTATTTCTTCAATATCATTATCTTTGAAATATTAGTTGGAACTTTTTATCAAATTTGGAACTTTTTCATATGGGGGGTTACTTATTCATGAGTTACTATTCACGAGTTACTATTCATGAGTTACTATTCACGAGTTCTTATTCACAAGTACTATTAAATGAAAGCGTGAAAATGTTTTTGTGGAATTTCTATCTTTTGGTGTGAGATTCTTATTCACGTATCTGGCCTTATTCACGATATCTGACACTATTCAATAGAAAATAAAATTTCTTCTTTTCGTCCAAAATATCTATTACGGATACTAGCTTTGATTGTATCCATGTTTTGATCATTCTTGAATTTTACACCACTATGATTATTTTTGAGGTATTGTTGGACATGGATAAAACAAAGTACGAATCCTTAATCCTTAATCCTTGTCATTTTTGTTTCAATGGATTCGTTCTTTAAAAATATTTTCATCATCCTCGGTCTTAAATGATGATATTATTGAATATCTTTGGCACCAGAAGTGCAAAGATGAATGATTTCTGAAGAATATCTTTGGCTTTGTAGTGCAAAGATGAGCAGTGTTTAAATGAACATGGCCATCGATGAATATCTTTGGCCTTTAGTGCAAAGATGAGCAGTGTTGAGATGAACATGACCGATTGATGAATATCTTTGGCTGTGAGTGCAAAGATGAATATTTGATTTGAGATGAATATTGATTGATGTTACGGGGATAAAATATTGATGATGGATTTTTAAATTCATAGATTATAGTAGATTTCATTCTCTACGTAACTCTTCTATGAATTATTATTTCATTTGCGAATATTGATCTGAAACTTGTTGTACATTGTATTCTATCGATTTTTCCTGTTGGAGACTAACGATAATTTGTTGTATATTATCTTAGTCATAGTATTCTTCTTGGGCTAGTTGAGCCCACCCTTTTCCTTGTTGTTCCATTTTTCTTCTCGGGGAGGCGAGAATGTAGCGAAGTACTAGTCGGGTATGGAATGAAGGTTTTAGAAAGGATTGTTTAGTAGTTCTCACCATTTTGTAAAATAATGTATCAATAAATGTGATGGGGATTTATTTGAGTATAGATATTATCTGAAGATAATATTTGTATTTAAACTCACAGATTTCTTGTTGTAATAATAAAGTTGTAGTTGTTTCTGTACCATGTATTTGGCGACTCAGAATGGGTGTGGTGTATACCTATTTTGGGGGCGTCACAGTAATGCTCAAAATGGAAATTATAAAAGAAAAATGATTTGGGTGCCTAAAGGAACATACATTGCACCAGTTATTAATACAAGAAAAGAGTTTTATAATAAAAGTCAAAAATCTCATAGAAATTTTTATCAAAGTTTTTCAGGATATAATAATAAAGTAAATCATGCATCGTATAGACCTGCTACTCATAAAATGCTCTTGTCTACTAAGATTGATTATCCTGTACCCATTTTTGTAAAGGAAAACACAAATGTTCCTTATACAAAATGGACAACTCACCCAAAGGACCTTTCTTATTAAAAGGTACCAGTTCTTGAAATTAATAAATGTTGCAGGTATGTCTTGAAGCTGACTCTATTAAAAAATAACTGACGACATCATTGTTGGGTCTATTGATATTACTTTGTGATAATTTTTCTGAAAGCGTGAAGGGAGAATTAAAACATCTTCCTAGGAGAGCAAATGAAATCAGATGAAAAAGATTCTGACTATGCAGGTCATTATAGTTACTCAAGTACAAGTGACACATGTCAATTTTCTCATAATTATTTATGCATTTATATATATATATATATATATATATATATGTCTATATAAATATTTTTTTAAATATATATATATAGAAATATTTTTTGTAAGAATATATTTAATACTTAAATTTATTCTCTTTAAAAACATATATATAATAGATTTAATGTGGAATATTTTTTATTTCTATACATCTAATGGTAAATAATCTCCATTATTGTATATTAATTTTGGACAATTATAGGCAACCACACAAATTCAAATCTTACAGGAGGCAACTAATTTTTTTTAAAAAAAAAAATTTGCCAATCTCTTCTTCTGCAGGTTATGAAAAGTAATTTATACTACTCTTTCCCCTCATTTTTTTATGATGACAAAGGGGGAGAAGAAAAATATTATTGGGGAGAAGAAAAATAAGTGTTATATATTGTTGCATGTTAGTTTTCAAAAATTTAAATTTTTTTTATGATTGCATAAATTGAGGGGAAGCTTTTATGGAAAATATTTTTAGTTGATTGTCATCATCAAAAAGGGGGAGGTTGTTGAGTCTCCAACTTTTAGTTTTATTTTGATGATAACAATAATTAATAAATACTTTAATTAAAAGGGTAGAATCCTCTCCATAGGATTTTTTATTATAATTGTTTTATTTATCTTATTTATTTTAACCAAAAATATTTTCTAAATATTATCTAATTGTCTTTCTTGATCTTTGATAATTTAATTTGGTGACTTTCTTTTTGGGACAAAAGCCTTATCAATTCATGTATGTGCTGAGATATAATTATGTGAGAATTCATTACATGAACAAGCTTTGACCGAATGGAACTTGAAAATGGGCATTAAACGAATTATTGTTTATTGACCAAAATAGAATGCATATGATATAGATTTTGATTAAATCATTTTTTACATATGGGAATTTTCTATTTATTCTCAAATTGATTTTATTAATTAAAATTTTACAAAAGTTATTTTATTTCAAAATTGGGCAAAATTATTTTATATATATATATATATATATATATATATATATATATATATATAGAACACGCATGCATTTATAATATATTGTACTTACCAACCTTGCATGTGTATAAACCGTAAGTGAGTTTTTAGACTTGGTCAAATTCAAACTCCTTTGAATAAATTAATGTTGGACATTAAATGCTAGCTTTTATTTTGAACAATGAATGCATATGATAGTGTGTTATATTATATACGGAGCCGTTCTAAAGCGGACCAAATAAGCGGACCAAAGAACGGACCAAGGCAAAAAACACACGCGGGTCGGGTTGAACCCTTGAAAACACACTGTGAGTTCAACCAGGCCACGTGTTTTTTTGCCTTGGTTCGTTCTTTGGTCCGCTTATTTGGTCCATTGGAGATCCTCCCCGATATTATATATATATATGGGGAACGATCCATAGCATCTATATGTTATGGGTTAAATATTGGCATATAGGTTGTATTACGTCCGTTTTATAGATGAAGGGCTGGGATCAGAAGTTCTAACGCCTCGCCCGCTAGTTTTACTAGCAGACGTTTAAAGTAAAAGTTTCGGACAATTTTGCCCCTCCTGAGTGAAATTAGCCACTGCGAATAAAGCCAACATGACTTCAAAAAAACATGGTCCACTAGTATTACTAGCGGATAGAAGACAGTAGGCTCATGGTCCCATGGTCCGCTAGTAATACTAGCGGATGGAAGATGGCCAGCTAGATTACACACAATTTCCTTCCTGTTATAAACCTGTAGCTATTTCAATTCAATTACAGCACTACAAAACCAAGATTACACACGATTTCCTTCCTGTTATAAACCTGTAGTTATTTCAATTCAATTACAGCACTACAAAACCAAGATTACACATGATTTCCTTCATGTTATAAACATGTAGCTATTTCAATTCAATTCGCACATAGATCTTCTAGGGTTCTTCGTTTTTCACCCAATTCGCTTTTCTAAATTTTTCTTGCTCAGTTTTTTACGATCCCTTCGCTTTTGGCCGAATTCGCACAATGATCTTTTAGGTTTCTTCGTTTTTTGCCCAATTCGCTTTTCTGAATTTCTCTTGCTTAGTTTTTTACGATCCCTCTATATTGTATTGTTTTACCTACACTCCTCGTCCGCTAGTATTACTAGCGGAATGTACACAGTACGTAATATTCTCTTGAGCAGATGTTGTGGCAAATTGAGGGCAAAATTGTCCGAAACTTTTACTTTAAACGTCCGCTAGTAATACTAGCCATTTACGAGGCTCGAAACTTGGATCCCACCCTTCTTCATCTATAAAGCAGACGGAATACAACCTTATATGCCATATTTAACCCATAGCATATAGATCTTATGGATCGCTCTATATATATATATATATATATATATATATATATATATATATATATATATATGAGATCAAGTTCATACCCTTATGGTACTCACCGTATCACCCCTTTTAGCGACGGACTAAACGACGGTTTGGTCAATATATTAATCAATACATACTTTTAGCGACGGACAACATATATATCGCTAAAAGTATATAGACGACGGTTGTTGTATGCCGAACCATCACCATGGTCCAATCACTAAAGGGGTGAACACTATGTGAATAAAATAAAGGTATGATCCTGATCCGGGCCATATATATATATATATATATATATATATATATATATATATAATTTGTGAATGTGCATTAAATGTGTTGTATTATATATATATGAAGCATGCGTGCATTTATGTTTGATATATATACAAACATGCATCATTAGCATTATATATATAATAATTAACGTGTGTGTCAATGGCTTATATATATATATATATATATATATATATATATAGTGTCAGTATGTGTTATATATATATATATAATTATAATTATAACATGCATGCATTCCTTTGTTTAAGTGTGCTGACAATTATATTTTCTTTGACCAAAACCGTGCCTTTCAAATTGGGACAAAGGAAACCGTGTATGAGTTGTAATACATGTGTGGGCAAATTGAATGTGGTCAAAATGAGCAATAAATGATCAAGTGATTAAAAAAAATGGGCAGATGTTTGAATTTTTTTTTTTTGCAATCTGTGTGCTTTGCTTTCATCCCATCCATTGATTTTAAATTGAAACAATCCTAGCCATCAATTTCAAATTAGTTTTCAAAAATTACCATTTTACCCCTGACTTCAAAAATCTATAAATACGAGGCCTTTCTTTCATTTCTAATTTGGCAATTCACTTTCAAGAAAAAGCTTATTTCTCTCCCACACACTCTCTCTCTAAAAAGCTTTCTCTATCTCTTCTTACAAAAGTTCTGATTATTTGAGAAGAGGAAATTGGTCTAAGCAAATTGAGATAAGTTGTTTGATTTATTTATTTGAATTATCTCTTGCTTATTTATAATTATAGATATACGAATATAAATTGTTCTACATAATTCTATATATCTATATTTCATCTATTTAACAAATAAAATGATACTTGGGGGCCGCAAGGCTACGGAAATAAACCTCTACGGAGAGGAATCCGACCGTACGATTCCTTATAGTCTTTAGTAATATTTTATTGATATTATTTATATAAATATCGTAAAATAGATACGACACTTGATAGCTCAAAAAAACACTAAGATACTGCTCCAAAAAGAGTAGTCATCCGAACCGGATTTGAGAATCGTAGTGATCTATTGAAAATATTTATATAAATATAAATTGTGAAAATTATAAATTTTGTCATACTTAGGCAGCATGAAGGCTACTTGAGAGATAAACCTCTACGGAGAGGAATCAAGCATCTGATTCCTTATAGTACCAAGTGACACTATTTATAAAAGTTCACATAATAGATAAAATATTTTTATATATTGTTTGAGTTAAACAATAATATTTGTTATATCAATCTTTTATTAACGGATTTATTTATTATACTTGATATACGTAATCACAAGTATTTGTTCATAAATTTATTTATTCATAAAATACTTGTTGCATAATATAAAAAAGTTATTTAAACTTTTATTTCACAAACTTAAGTGAATATATCTCGCTTAATTAGAAGCATATTTGATTCAAAGTTTAAAATAACTTATTTACTTACTCGGAAGCATTTTCACTCTAAAAAGTTATTTAAACTTAAAGTGATTTTCTTTACTCCATAAAGAATAAATAATTCTTTATAATTTACATTAAATTATATATCTGCTTAAACATAAGTATTTTTGAGTAAAAGCTAAAATTGAACTATTTTCTTATTCAAGAAGCACTTTTCACACAAAAATATAAAAGTTATTTAAACTTTTATAACAGTGCATAATTTACATATTTGCTTACACAAATGCACTATTTGATCAAAGCATAAATTACTATCTGCTTACAAAGAAGCATAATTTCTCAAGTATAAAAGTCTCTAAACTTTTATAAATATATTTGCTCTTTAATTGATATATGCTTATTTGAGAAGCATCAATCTGTATTAAATTATAACTGCTTATTTAAGAAGCATTCATCTGTACTAAATTCATATCTGCTTATTTGAGAAGCATTAATCTATACTAAATTCTTATTTGCTTATTTAAGAAGCATCAATCTGTATTAAATTCTTATCTGCTTATTTGAGAAGCAAATTATTGTAAAATTATTTGAAAAAGAGAAAAGGTCAGAGTTAGTTTATTTTATGTACCTGTGAGAAAGACGAGTAATTCTTCGACCAAGACCAGAGTCTTAGAGAGGTCAACGGGAAGTTGGGTCTCTAGTGTACTTGTGAGGTGAAGAAGAGGTTGTTGTTTCAAGACCAAATCATAAAATAGAACTGAACTCAAAAGAAGTACAACTAAGCTTGAGGAGGGAGCGGGGAGCTTGTTGTCCAAGATAGATTAGTTGGGAAGAGTTGGAAGTTTGACTATAAAATTTTGTAAAGGCTTCTCCGCCTGTTGAAGGAGTATTTTTACTGATAGTAATAGGATCTCAAGTCCTGGAGAGGAGCTTGAGGCGGGCGTAGCTTGACATACCCGGATGTATGTTGTGAACCAGACAAATCTCTGTGCATTGTGTGATTGATTTTTTACTGTCTTGCATATTAATTTCTAACACTGCAAATTAATTATAAAAAAAATCAAAAAGGCCTAAGATAATTTTAAATCTATAATAATCTATTCAACCCCCCCCCCCCCCTTCTAGATTATTATTGGACTTTCAACCTTTAATCACCAACCGGAGAGCGTCTGCAACAAATGCGCAATATTCCTCCATATAAACAACACTGAAAAAAATGATGAATGATGGGATGTTTAGAAGATTTTTTAGTTCATGTAAAATCGCATTTAGGAGACTCATGTACAAAATACGGTGGAAATGATAGAATCACGCAGCGACATCACAACCAAGCGATTCGAAGAGTAGGGACCACACAATTACGGGAAAGTCGGATCCGATCAAGATGGAAACTTGGGTCAAGCAAATTACCAAGATATTTGATGTCTTGGTCGCGCGAAGGAACAAAAGGTTCCATTCGCTACCTTTATGTTCGTGATGAAGCGAAATTGGTGGGAATCGTGAAGCGTACTGACCAAATACTTTTCAATATGTCTGAAACATTTTAGAAACTGTTTAATGACAAGTACTTTCCTGAAAGTATTCGTCATATGAAGGAGTTAAAGTCTATTAGACTGGAACAAAACAACATGACGGTGTCCCAGTATGAGGCGAAGTTCGCGGAGTTATCCAGGTTTGCACCTCATTTGGTAGAGAATGAGGAAGGTATGATGCGAATGTTTCTGAGAGGTCTGAAACCTGAGATTCGGTAATATCTTATTTCTCACAAATTTTCTCTATATTCAGATGTTATCAATAGGGCTCAATTATTAGAGCGAGATAATGAGTATGTTCAACCAAGGGACCACACCGAATCATCTGGCAATTGGCGTGAACTATCTGGAGCAATGATAACCAAATGACGAGGAAAGAATCTGAACAAAGCGGTAACCAACGGTGGTAATTGTGGCCATGATAATAGAAGAAGCGATTCGGGAGGAGATTTCAAGAAGAGAAGGCACAACAATGACAACGTGAAGACGTCAGCACCAACATCAACTATTTCTAGGGGAGGAGAACAACCACCGGTCGTATGTTATAAATGAGGGAAAGAAGGACATACCAGCCCAAACTGCCCACAATAGTTCAAGGTATGTTATAACTGTGGAAAGGAAGGTCATATAGCTCGAGATTGTTGTATAGCGAAACCAAGTCCAGCAAGGATGGTGACTCCAAAGGATGTCTCGGATAAGTCAAAGTAAGCGGTTCATGGAAGAGCGTTTGTCGTGACTGGCCAAAACGCGAGAAACCCAAATGAGGTGATCACGGGTAAGCTAATTATAAACTCTTGTGAAGTTTATAACTTATTAGATATTGGTTCTACCCATTCTTTTATCTCTCCTACTTGTGCTCAACATTTGAACTTGACTCCGGAGAAATTAGACTTTGACTTATCTGTTGAAATCTCTTTTAGGAGAAACTTCTATTACATCCACTATTTATAAATCTTGCTTGATCCAAGTTGGCACCATCACATTACCTGTTGATCTAATCTCTTTAAAGATACTTGCATTTGACGTGATTTTAGGGATTAATTGGTTAACTACTCATCATGCCAAAATTGATTATTTTAGTAAGGTTGTTAGTTTTCATATTCCTAACCAACCTATTATACGAATTCAAGCAATCAAACCACTAAAGTCAATCACTATCATATCAAGCCAAAAAGCCATTCGTTTATTAAAAAATGGATGTCAAGCTTTCTTAGCCCATGTTATGGACTTGAACAAAATCACGTCAGATTTGAATAATATTTCTGTCGTTAGTGAATTTCCTGACGTATTTCCTGAAGAACTTCCTGGTCTACCCCCAGAACATGAAGTTGAATTATTTATTGACCTTGAACCTGGTACAAAGCCCATTTCTAAAACCCCATATCGAATGGCTCCTATTGAACTTCAGGAGTTAAAGGTCCAACTACAAGAGTTGTTAGACATCGGTTTCATTCGTCCTAGTACATCTCCTTGGGGTGCTCCTATTTTATTCGTAAAGAAGAAAGACGGGAGTATGAAACTTTGTATTGACTACCAAGAATTGAACCATGTCACCATCAAGAATAGGTATCCACTACCTCGCATTGATGACCTGTTTGACCAGTTGCAAGGAGCACAATTCTTTTCAAAGATCGATCTTCGTTCTAGATATCTTCAGCTGAAGATTAAAACTGAGGATATTCTAAAGACGACCTTCAGAACTTTGTACGAGCATTATGAATTCTTAGTCATGTCTTTTGGATTGACTAATGCTCATGCTGCTTTCATGGATATGATGAACCGTGTATTCAAGGAATATTTGGATCAGTTCATTGTTGCCTTTATTTAAGACATCCTCATCTATTCCAACAGCCGTGAAGATCATGAGCACCATTTGAAGCTGGTACTTCAAAGGCTTCGTGAAAACAAGTTATATGCCAAGCTAAAGAAATGCGAGTTCTGGCTTAAGGAAGTAGCATTCCTTGGGCACGTGGTGTCAAAACGTGGAGTATCTGTTGATCCAGCGAAGATTGAAGCAATACAAAGTTGGGAGCAACCGAAGTCCGTGACCGAAGTACGTAGAATTCATTCTCTACTTGACTCTTCTAATGGATTGTTGTTTCTGCTGTAGTTGTTGATCTAAAACTTGTTGTCTATTATATTTTATCAGATTTTTTCTTGTTGAAGACTAATGATGATTTGTTGTATATTATCTTAGTCATAATATTCTTTACTGGGCTAGTTGAGCTCACCCTTTTCCTTTTTGTTCCATTTTTCTTCTAAGGAAGCGAGAATATAGCGGGAAGTAGTCGGGGTGTGGAATGATGGTTCTAGATAATTGTTTAGCAGTCCTCATTATTTTGTAAAATAGTGTATCAATAATTGTAATGAGGACTTTATCTAAGTGTGGATATTGTCTAGAAGATAATGTTTGTATTTAAACTCATAGTTTATGTGTTGTTATATTTTGCACAACAATTGTATTAATGAAGTTGTAGTTATTTCTGTACCATGTATTTGGTGACTCAGAATGGGTGATGTATACCTATTTTGGGGGTGTCACAATAATTTCCTCCACGATGGTTATCATTGTTCCGATTGTCGTTTCCACCGGTACGATTATTATCGTGTTATTGGTCGTTCTCTTTTGGTTGAGCTGACTCATAATTCTGCTCCAATAACTGAGCCCTATTCACTGCATCTGAATACAAAAACAATTTATGAGAAATGAAGTATTAACGAATTTTGGGTTTCAAACCTCTCAGAAAAATCCGCGTCATACGTTCCTCATTCTCTACCAAATGAGGTGCAAACCTGGATAACACCACGAACTTAGCCTCGTACTAAGACACGGTCATAATGTTCTGTTCCAATCTAATAAACTCTACCTCCTTCATATGACGAATACTTTTAGGAAAGTACTTGTCATTGAACAGTTTCTGAAATATTTCCCAAGACATATTGAGTGCGGCAGGCTGGGTGTTGGTCGATTTCGCTATTGCTAAATCACGCGCATGCATACGCGATCCACAAGTAATATATGATAAGTTGAGTTGTCGAACCCACAAGGACAAAGTCTTAAGAGATAAACAAATACTAAGGTAAAGTCTTTACTACCTTATCTAAACAAGTGAAATAAGATGGTTGGCTAAGCTATGTGATTAAAACTGTAAAAATAAGAGAAGTAGTTGTGCTAGGAACTCAAGATAGGATTACAATTCCCCTAATGTGTCGCCTAATCTCCTAACTCTCCACATTACAAATGAATCAAGGAATGGTCAACCGAGAACAGTAAATACGCATAAGCTTCTGTCGAAGGTCAAATGCACATCCCTAGCCAGATAAATCACAATATGTCTATTGGTGAAAATAACTAGGCCAAGGTCATTAAGCTAAGTCTCAAGGCTACACAAGGCAAATAGAGATATGTCTATCCTATTAGCAGTTTATGCACACATTCCATTGGCATGGTCATAACAGGTGTTGTTGTATTTAAAGCTAGATAAAAACATCCATTTTTCAATCTTCGTTAATATCAATACTCATTTCTCTATTAAGAAATTAGTCATTAAGTAAGAAATACAACAACCCATTTCAAAATGATTCATTATATAAAATAAAAGAGAAAATTAATTAAGCTAAACATCAGGTTACATTGCAATCCTAAAAATTGAGTTAGTTCATATCCATTGTACTAAAACACATTTTTAATACATTCCGCATTATCAGTAATACACAAATAAATGGGAGATTTGGAATAAGAAAACCCTTATTTTGAAGTGTTCTTCCTCCAAATCTTCTCTTCACAGCGTAGCTCCTGAGCTTCTGTCGGATGCAATAACTCTTCCTCCTTGAAGCACAACTTCTTTCTCTTCTAAGAAGTTAATACTATAATAAAAATCCTAGTCTACGCTAACTGTCTTAATTTTCTATCGCAGGCGGCTACTAATTATTAAGTGTCTCCATCTCTGATGTGATAAAATATGTAACTGAAAGTGCACAGTGTCGAATTGAAGAATTGGCAAGTACAGGTCGAACCCACAGAGACTAGATTAATTCTTTAATATATCCTTAATTAATATTTTAGGAAAATTAGAAGCAAAAATGGTGGAGAAAATTTATTAACTAAATTATGCGAACTATTAATTAATAACAAAAACTATTAATGAGCAAAGATACCTAGGAATCAGAATCCACCAAATATTAACATAATAAATAATTTCTTATTTCCTAAATCAATTCCCAAATTATTTTCCCTTCCCTTTAAAAATAATGATTCATATAATTAATATGGTCAAGCATAAGTTATGAAAAATTCATAGATTAACTATAACTTATCAAAACCTCGCAATTAATATAAAAATCATATGCAATTTTGGCGGAGGAAAATATGAAGGTGAGAATAATTAGGCATTAATTTATGAACGGAAAGAAAATATTGTTATGAAATACTTAGCTTCATCATAATCCTAGGTATTAAAAATTTAGCTAGCCATGGAATTAAAAACAAAAACAAATAATATTAGTACTACTATTCGCATGAAATAAGAACAATAATTAAAAAGAGAATTTCTATTATGTAAATAAAAGAAAGATACAAATACTCCCTGACAGTAGTACCACACGTGATTGAAATAAGAAAAAGGACAAACTCTAAATATCTTACTCCTTACTACACTAGTGAAAAACTGAGAAAAAGAAAATAACAAGTGGTCTATTTATAGGGAAAATAACTTTGAACCCTAATTTAGATTTATTGAACTTGGACACTTTTATTCCCTTTCCATGTAGGATTCAACTTCTTAATGGCAATCAACTTCTCAAAAAGATCTTCTAGATAAAGAGATCTTCTAGATTGACTTTCCTTTCTCTTGTTGGATTTGACTTGCACACTAAGATTGTTCAACCTCTTTCCTTCTTCTTGTCGGATTCTTCTTGGACATTCCTTATATGAATAAGAGCATTAAATATCGCTTGATCACTAAGGTTTTGACTTTATTGCAAAAAATATTAAATCCAACAAAATAAAATAAAACATATTAATTTAATAAACTAATATAATTAAAAGGACAAAATTAGGGATAATTAAATGTATGAAATACGTGTCTATCAATCTCCCCTCTCTTTTAGGTCATTTAATGTCCTTTACTGTCTGGACACCAGAGCTTGTGTTGCGGCGCGAGCACTAAACTAGCAAGTGGCGCTGCGGCGCCATGTAAGGTTAAAAACACCGGAGTTCGCACTGCGACGCGACTTTATGAAGAGGCCTCGTGACTGCAAGTATAGGGATGACATTAGCCCAAGACAGTATGGTATGGCATTGCGGTAGCTTAGAGTATGGTCTTTGTCAGTAGCCGGATTCGATATGTTCCAAGGTGAATGCAGTATTTGCGGGCTGGGCTCTACGTATAACTCTGGTGCTACGGCGTCGATTTCTAGTATGTTTCAACTTGCTACGGCACTCCGGCACGGACTCTTAGTGTATCCCTGGCGCTGCGGCGCCAATACAACAAAAATAACCATTATGCCCCTAGAAGCTGGAAAAGATCTGTAAAGCCTTGCATCATAAAAATTAGACATAATAACAACAAAATATAAACAAAAGCTACTAAATAATTGAAAACAGGCAACGACTTAAGCCACAAAGGATCTGATTCGCAAGTATAAATCCCACTCATCAAATACCCTCAAACTTAAGCTTTTGCTTGTCCTCAAGCAAACTATCAGACATCCATACTCCATTACTACAAGCTATAAATGAAGACTAATCCTATAGGCTAATATTATGGCCTTTAAACACAATCATAAACACCCACTGAGAATATGACAAAATGCATACGAACGAGGGCTTAATGTCTATTAATAAACATGAGACTGTAATCGATCCATTCTGTGTGTGTCTGCAGACTAAACATCTTAACTAGCCATAACCCAAATTAAGATCACACAGTCGACTGTGATAACTAATAAGCTTACTGTACAACCCACATAATTAACAAGCATTAAGAACAAGACACAAAAACAAGAAAGGATCAAAAGGTTCTAGTAATATGAAGTAAATTCTGACTCAGATAGTACTTGACAACTTTTAGGCTAAACAGAGCACTCATTAGCGAGCTTTCAATCAATGACTCCCAAGCCAGATGACTTTAGCGCACTAGGTGTAGAACACCCCTATGAATCTAATAACTCAAGCAACAAAGGCCACGTAATCAACATAAGTCCAAAATAGATTTTACTAGTCTGCATTTATTGGCGTGTTAGTTTCCACGCTCCATCTCAACCCACCATAGGACTGTTATTAAAAAAAAAATTAAATAGAACTATAAACCCAAAAGTGTAAATGCCTCTAAGTCTTTTATTATCTTGAAATTAACAGAGTTTTAACAGCGTACAAATTTTCAACACAATAAATATACAACCTAAGTCTATACACATAACTAGAAAAGATAATTGGTCATGCTCGCTAAAAGGATGGATCAAAAATAGTCTCAACTTATCTCATTAACACGCCCCTAGTTCACATACATTTGACACTACTATAAGAAAACGATATAATTACCTAGCGTATGTCATAGGCCACAATCAAAACTTAAGCGCTAAAATACCCTAACCCAACATATAAACAGTTACAGACCGGGGGTTAGAGTTAATAAAAATGTAATAGGAAAAAACTATAAAATATAAAGTACCCTTGACAAAATAGGGTAAAGCCATAACACATGGCATTAAGTATACCAATAATCAGTGTAAACCCCAAAAACTATGGCTATCCACAAAATAATATTTGATTAAGTCAAGATATCCCCAAATATCACCTGACAACTACACAATCCCAACATGATAATAATTATAAACATAAGATATACAACCAAAAAAATGCATTCATATATAAATTAAAATACTACTATGCAAAACATGCACCCAAAATAAACCAATCACAACATAAAACCATTAACCACAATAATAATCAACATAGATAAAACATAATTAAATAAGTAGTCTGGGGCTATCCAGCCCAAATGATTCTCTCAAACCCTCAGATAATAAACTTACACATAAGAGGTTCAAATAATACTAAATTAACATAATTCATATATAATTAAATTAAAAGGAATTCGACCCCCAAACTTGCAATTTGGCCAGTGTCCTCAATGGCCTCTGAACTTCATCATCAAGCATCCGGAGCATCGCCACCTTCATCACCGACCATCTCAAGATCATCTTCATCATCATCATCCTCCACATTCACCGACTCATCTTCGCGGGCCTCCTCAGCAAGCAAAAATTATGGCGGATAAGGTGCATAAATTGGAGGTGCTGGAAATGGAAAGGGCATGAAATCAGCATCTTCTCCTCCCTGAGCAGCATGAATGTTGGAGAGTGTGTTTCCGAACTCTGCATGATAATGGTGGAATTGATTCTGCCATTGGGAGACAGTGTCTACCTTGCATTGTAAAAAGTTCAGGCTATTCAGAATTTTTGCGAGGGCCCCAGAATGAACGGTCTCAGATGAAGGAGGCTCAGGCACGTGCGTGGAAGTACCCGCTTCAGTGGATGGCATCAGATCACTGGATGGCGGCGACTGAGGCGCTAGCAAAAAGCCCTCTCCCCGGGGATGCGACGGTGCTCCTTCCTAGACTCCATAGCGGCCTATGAGATGATGATCAATAACAGCCATGGGTGTCTGGGTGACATCTTCCTTCTCCCACTGAACACCCACCATTTTGCAAAGACGGGTAATTAGAGACGGGTGTGGGAGGCCTGACATAACATTGCTCCTTATGGCCTTCTTAATGGACTCGTTAATAAGTACCCCTACATCAATTTTCAAACCCGTAATAATGGCATAGAGAAGAATTGCCCTCTCCCGGGTCACATCACTTAAGTGATGTGTAGGCATGATATTAGCACAGATAAACGAGTACCAAGCCTTACCACAACGACTTAAGGCCTATTGGGGGAACGATGTCTTTTCACCATGGAACTCATTAGTTTTCCATACAGTCTCGGGCTTGTAGAGTTTACTAATGATGTCGTCTGTGTTATAACTCTTAAGCCCAACCTCCAAGTAGTCGTGACCGTCATAGTCGGGAGTCCCATAAACTGCATTGATAGCCCGACTATCAAATGGGATTAACTTTCCCCGCACTGACACCGCTGAAGGGCCATCCGCATTGGCATTAACATAAAATTCTTTTACCGCCGCGACAACTGCTGATTTAAATGGCTTGGTAAAATGAATCCACTTCATGTTGATAATTATAGCCATCATGTGACCGTCTAATTTGTCATCAGGCCTAAGCCTCTCTCAGGTACCAAACTACGCGCTAGGAAATTTTATGTATAGCGCTTATAGGCCTCTTCCGTTAGAAATTTGACATCATCCCAAGCCGAAATAGGAGTTCGGGAAGAGGATGGAGGAGGAGGACCAATAATGGTTCTTGGATGCTTAGAACCCATGATTAGTTTGTAAGAATAATCTAAAGGCACAAAGTTTTTATCTCCCAATTTCTCAGACTCTAAGCAGAAATCCAAAAGCACAAGTAAAATTCATTACCTCTCGCTCCTCCTTTTAAAGAGAGCAGCGTGTGAGAGACGACAACAGTTAGAAGTGTAACCGTAAGGACGGTTAACTTTTTCGAATGGTTAGAAACTGAAGGGGCGCGGCGGTTGAATTGCTTGAACGGCTCTGAAGAGAGGAGAAAGACGCAACTGTTATGAGAGAGGATAGGAGAACTGTGAAAATGAACTGATACGCCTCATAAATCAACAAAAACACATTGGTGGCACTGCGGCGCGGGGCATGCCTAGATCCAATCTGGCGTTGCGGCGCGGGAGACCGGCACTGCAGCACGAGTTTCCAAAATAACATTCTATTTTGTAGCGCTACAGCGTTGGAACTCGGTGCTGTGAGTTTCCAGTGTGCACCTACTTGAGATGGCGCTTCGAGGCGGAGGGTTGCTTATTAACTGGCGCCGCAACGCGAATTTGCAGAATGTCCTCCTTTGGTCCGGCGCTGCAGCGCGAAAATTGAGGCTGCAGCATGAATCTTGGCGCTGCGACGCGAGAACATAATATAACACCGGCGCCGTGGCGCGACTTCTGAATTTATGAAATTGAGGCACAAATTCCTGCACAAGCCAAACCTTATATTAGCAATCAACACAATAAAAAGATAGCAAATAATGTGTAGACACTCGAAATTTTCTGCACTCCTATTACTAACATTGCAGGAGGGAAGATTCGTCTTTTGGAGATAACCCTAAAAGATAACATACAGAGCCATTCTGGATACTACTAGAAGGTCAGCTCCAACCCGGAACACAAACCGGGAGCTTCGGATCCTAACCCGGAACACACACCGAGCTTGTTATTTCCAAATCTCGGAGATAACCCCGAGATACGCAGATCAAAAGACCGGCAACAACACCGGAGAGAACAGTTCTATCTCGGCGATAACCCCGTGATATTTAGTTCCAGTCCCAGAAATAACACTGGGAGTAGCAATCCCATCCTTGGTGATAACCCCAAGAGATGCCATCGCAGTTCCGGCGATAACACCGAAAATGCTTGTTTCAAGTATATGCAATCAGCTTCAATCACAGATGATAGTGAGGCACACAAACAAGCAGTTCTATCTTAGAGATAACACTGAGCGAACATCTACTTTCCGCTTAAACTGGCGATAACCCCGGTGAGGAGTCACAATGTCATCTTACCGCAGCGTCAACAAGATGATATCGCAGCATACCAACAAGTGGTCCAATCTCAGCTATAACCCTGAGCAATGTCTACTTTCAGCTCAACCCGGCGATAACCCCGGCAAGGAGTCAAACATCATCTTGTTCATCCCGACAAATGGCACGTCGTCTCAACACTTCAGACATACATACATATAACAATGTCCCAACAATCGAGGAATGACAATCCCGAGTGACCATTAAGTGTGGCAGTACTTTGGATAGAATTTGAAGTCTGAAGACCATGGGCATAGACCCCTCTTCCTGACTTCGTACAACCTCTAATCCATGTCATTACGTAACTCTCGACACCAGTATCCCAAAGAACTACATATACGCTTCGTTTGGATGCTCTGATTGAAGTTCTGCAAGTTCGATTGGACATTCTGATTACCGCACGTTGCGCACGTCTACGAGATAATGACAGACCCGCGAGGCTGGGCCCACATGGCCATATGCCCAAATAGTAGGTAGACCCTCGACCATCGATCTATATATATCTGAGGCTTGGGGTTAGCCATTTGAGGGAAGAGAGAGAAGGAAAAAGGCGAGGAAGCCCTGCCCATTCAGCTCTGCATACACATCTTTAGAGTGTTTTCTCTTCTTTAAACACCAGTCAGCCCATATACAGATACTTTTTATCTTTCAAAAGCTGAGTGTTCATATATTTAAAGTCAAAGAAGTATACTTTGTCTATACACAATAAGCCTTCTCACATTCAAGAAAGCCTCTTTCTCCCATTGTCACACACTGTTGTACACATTGAGAGTCGTGTGAGTGTGTTTTCCCGGACTTCTATCCGTGGTTTTCATTTCTGTCTATATATATATACTAATATATATATTTCGTATATATTGACTAACATTATCGAGTTATGCCTCGATTGAGCCTGAACTTGATGCAGAGTGTTTATCTGCTTATATATATATATATATATATATGAAATGTAGTCGACTATGCGATGAGCCTGAACTTGATGCAGAGCGTTTAATTGCTTATATATATATATATATACTATATATATAAGCTGTCGTCGAACGTATATCGATGAAATTTGGATTTTACATCCGATGCGTTTATTCGCTTTTATATATATATACATATATATAATTGCCGTCAGACATATCCGATGAGCCTGGATTCACATCCAGTGCGTTTATTGCTTTTATATATATATATATATATATATATATATATATATATATATATATCTGTACATATATATATATATATATATTTACATTTATGTCCTATTCAGAGTTTACTTATGGCCATTTACGACTTTATTTCCATTCGGTCCCTTTTGGAGTTCACTTCGTGGCGGTGATTGCTTTTCTGACTTTATTTACATTCAATCACACTGAGTTTACTTGGTGGCGATTGATCGCTTTTACTGACTTATATTTACATTTCGTCACTTTGGAGTTTACTTATATGGCGGTTGATAATATTTATATATATATATATTTCTGACTTTTATATATATATATATATATATATATATATATACTTCTTCTTGCTTTCCATATAAATTACAGTATCTTGTGAGCCTAGGAATCATGTGATCACAGGTTCAGTTTACTGAATCTAGATTCGGTTCCCATGATGGACATTTTCTGGCTGTAAGCAGCTTGTACATTATTTTTACAGTGTCTGAGTTTCCTTGGATGGTTGTCATGCCCATGAGGAATTGACATCTGCTTAGTAATTATTTTCTAGAGGATGCTTCGCATCTAGAAAATAAAAATAAACAAGCCAGAACACTTAGTAATAAAAATGGAAGTATGAAAAGGTCTCAATTCTATTGAGCATAAGGTTTGAAAAACCTCTTTTAAAAAACTTCATTGCTAAATCTGGGTTAAAACTGAATTTTTCATATAAAATTCAAACCTTGTGTATATAGGTTGAACGAGGCCTCTCCTTTACTTTCATATAATTGCACATTGATCCACACACACACACACACATTCATATAACAGTTTCTTTGAAAAGTGGCGGTCACCGTGGCAACACGGATGTCGGGGGGTGCCTAACACCTTCCCTCCGCATAATCAAGCCCCCGAACCCTTAATGAATCTCGGTTTCACAGTCCCGTTTAAACAGTGTCAAATTACTAGGTCAATGTGCAAACCTTTTCGGTTGCGTTGGTACAACCAGTTAAAAACACCAACTGGCGACTCTTAAAGTCAATCGTCGACATTACACATGTCGGACCTTTTTCACTTATTTTTTCAAACAAATCTCACATTAACACGAGAACACCAAAAGACAAGTAACGAAAAGGGACAATTAAAAATCCAGACGTCGACAGATGGCGACTCTGCTGGGGACTCCAGTAAGAGGGCTTAAGCCGCCATTTCAAGCTTTTCAAAATTGTTATATGCTTATGTGTGATTGTTGCATTTACATTTCTGATAAATGTGTACTAATGCATCTTACCTACTGCACTGCTAAATATCTGTGATATGATATTAGTGCTTCGCACATATTAGTGCTTCACACATATCATCATTTTGCATGAACGGTGAGACACGTTGTATGTGAATGTATGCTGTGTGGTCCCTCCATCAGGAGGCTATCCTGTCGGTGTTTGATTACTGGACCCACGGGAAGAATAATTCCTCGGAGCTCAGGAAAGGCACCACTCAGATTCGCTCCAGTTGAAAGACCGGATTAACTTCCCGTTGAGTAGATTGCGATGATCTGGGAACCTTCATTGCCAAAAAGCCGCGAGAGAAACCCTAGGATAGGTCAACCTCTGATAAACCAAACGCGGAGGGAAGTCTCTTCATGCTTTCCATTTTCAAATTACTTGTAAAAACATTTACTTGTAATTTTATGCCATGTTCATCCATATGTAATGGAAAATATGAAGAATACTTGTGCATTGCATGTCATTTAAATAAACCGATTTTACAGGACAAATTTCCTAAAACGGACATGTTAAAATGAAATTTATTTTTCCCTAAGACTAAACTACGTAAGCCTTTTGTAGGGAAGCAATTGGGCCGGTTACCCGTTCCAAATCCAAGATGGTATCAAGCCTATAGCCAATCATGTCTTCCTCTGAACAGTCTAATCCGATTTCCCAGGAAGAGTTTGATGGATTAAGTAAACAAATCACAGACTTGGCTGTTATACTAAAAGAGTTACACCGGTCTATCCAGGGTACGAAGATCCCTACACATACAGAGTCCTCTGCACAAGGGGGAGTCCAACACCTGGAAAAAACAATTCTAGAGCATCAGTTGGATATAGCCAACAAAGACCCTGAAACCACCCTTCTCAAAACAGATCCAGACACCGGTGACATTAGGAAGAAAGTCCTTCAGATGGAGGAAACCATTCGCACTCTCAAGGGGATTGGAACTCATTGCAGTGTTTCTTATACAGACCTTTGCATATTTCCGGGTGTTCATTATCCAGAGAAATTTAAGACCCCTGATTTCGAAAAATATGACGAATTAGGGGATCCCTACACACATTTGAAGGTGTTCATTGGGGAACTTGGGTCTTATGCTGAGGATGAAAAGCTCAGAATGCAGCTGTTTCTGAAAAGTCTGACTGGAGAAACCTGTTCATGGTATACCAGATTAGACAACTCTAAGATTCATAGTTGGGAAGAACTTGCTCATGCCTTCCTTTCCCAATACAGTTTTTAGTCTCAGATGGCTCCTGATCGGTATCAAATTACCAAAGTCGAAAAACAGTCTAATGAGTCATTCAGAGAGTATGCTCAAAGGTGGAGGCGCCTTGCTGCTCAAATTGTTCCTTCCATGGCAGAATCAGAAATGGTAATGACCTTCATAGATGTACAGAAAGCCCCTTTCTATGAAAGAGTTCTAGCTGGTATTGGCAAACCATTTTCAGAAATGATCAAACACGGCGAGATGGCAGAAATGGGATTGAAGTCCGGTAAAATTCAAGACCTAAGCAGCTCTCTTAAAGTCACATTCTTGAGCACATCCAAATCGGATCTTATGGAAACAACCCGGAGGGTCCATAAAAAGAAAGAGGATGATGTTTCCTTGATCTATATAAGACGAGAAAAGGCAAGTCAAACATGCCTATCACGGAGGAGAAACTACTCCCTTTTCGGCCTGATCTTCAAACCCTCCATTGCTCAAAAGTGGAGAAGTAAAACGACCTCGAACGTTCACACCCTTAGGTGATTCGCTCGAGAATATTCTTTCTCTTCTGACTACTCAGAAGAAAATTACACATCTTCTTCCGCCAGCCAACCCTAATGGTAGGGGTTTCAATGCTAATCGGAAATGTGCATATCATGCTGGGGCACCTGGACATGATACTCAAGATTGTTGGGCCTTAAAACACAAGATCCAAGATCTAATCGATAGTGGTGAGATTGTGGTCACCAAGCCAGATCAACCCCATGTACAAGACAACCCTCTTCCACAACACAAAGAGGAAGAAGTCAACATGATCAGTTGGAGTACTGGACATGGCTCTAATTCTACTAGTGAATCATCCCAACCCACCAAAGATGGTGTTGACAAGTGGGATTATGCAAAGTTCCAATTAACAATGGAACGGAAGATGAAAGCTCTTTGCAAGTAAATTGAGCAATTGGCCGAACTAGTGACCCATCAACATGAAGTCACACGCCAATTAATTAGGCAAGAGCATTCCTATCTCCTTCCATTTGTTATGAATGCTCCATCAACACCTTCAGAAAGCGAAGCTCTGGAGGAAAAAGTTGCAAAAAGAGCAAGTGCAAAAGCCCGTAGGGATTTTGCTAATCAAAGGGAATTCACTTATTTAGGTCAATCTATGGAGGAAATACTTCAAATGCTAGTCAACGAAGGAAGAATCACATTCCTTCTACCTCCAATCAATCCCCGTTCAGGGCGGTTCAACCCTGATGAAATGTGTCAATATCATTCGCATTTTCGTGGTCACAGCACAAAAGGATGCTAGGCACTCCGCCATCTCATTCAGAATCTTATTGATAGCGGTGTCCTGCAAGTAGCAGATGATTACACTGTGCAAATTAAGGGTGGGAACACGTACCCTACTCAATGGAAGGGATCAGTTTCAGTTATATCTGAAGATGATGAAACTATCAAAACAATTCCCATACAACCCATTCAACTCAAAGGAAGCTACAATCCTTTGAAAGTGGCCGCACCAGAGCCAATTCTCCTACCTTGCAGAGTACAATATCCTGTTGTCAGCTTACACAGAGTACCATGGAATTATGGAGAAGCTGAAGGATCTACATCTCATACTACTGCTGCAGTGTCGAAAGAGAATCCAATGTACCTTCCTAGACGGGTTATCAAGCCTAGTTGCGAAGCAAAGGGGAAGTTGTCCATGGAGAAGATTGAAAAATTCCTCCGTACTATGGGCCACAATGAAGTCAAAGTGGTTTTAAGCTTGTGAGAAGCTCCACACCAAATTTCAATCCTGGATTTGGTTTTCTCTTCTGAAGATCATCGGAAGGTCTTGCTAAAGGTTCTGGAAGAAGCCTACTTGCCAAAATCAGTGGATGTGGAGAAATTTCAACATTTGGTTGATCACATTTTCAACAACAATGTGATATCCTTCACTGATGACGACATACCTCCAGAAGGGACTGGTCATTGCAAACCACTGCACATCGCAGTGTTATCTTCTGGGTATATGCTTGCAGGAGTATTAATAGATGGAGGCTCATCTCTCAATATCTGTCCTTATGCCACCTTAATAAAGATGAACATCAATCCCAATCGAATCCAAAGTAGCCATACAATCATCAGAGCATTTAATGGATCGCGGCGAAATTCCATCGGGAAGATTGAATTACCGATTGAGATTGGTCCCCATACATTCAACGTATCCTTCCACGTCCTCAAGATAGACTCAAGATACAACCTGCTATTGGGAAGACCATGGATAGATATGGCTGGAGCTATGCCCTCCACTTTGCATCAACAACTCAAATACATCATCAACAACGATCTGAATTCTTATTAATGTTGGTAGGAAGGTCCTCGACCAGAGACTATGCCTATTATCAGTTTCAATTCAGAGATTGAACTGGCCAGTTTCCACACTCTTGAAGTGAGTAATACACAATACCATGCTATTGGAGTGCCACTTCCCGTACCCAAGATTTCTGACGAGCTTATGTCAGCCACTCAAGAGATGATGTTATTGGGTTACCAGCCTGGACAAGGACTTGGTAAAGATCAGCAGGGCATCGAGCACCCTATTCAAATGTCCAATCAAATTAGGACAGCCGGGCTAGGCTATTCTGTTATTGCTAAGCACAGGAATCCTCATAAGCACAAGCAGGTTCCTCAGACTTCCACCGCATGGCGATCATCCATTCCTTTACCACATGAGATAATGCAATCTCCCGTAAAGATTCCAGTCCAGACTATGGCTATGCTGTTTCCAAAACCAGTGCCAATCAAAGCTAAAGAGGTGCTGACTACGGATCCCAAGGTGGAGGAAATGGAGCGAAAACACAAACATGACACTGCCTTGATGATGGCAGGCATTCGCGTCATTGTTCATGATGAAAATACGAACAGATACACCCCAGACGATGATTGCCCAGATGTCATGGTTATTATTCGGGAGAAGGAGAACACTGACAATCCTTCTATCATTGGAGTCCTGCAGGACTTTGCCCTCGACAATTGGAGCAGCACTCCACGCATTGGTCGACGAGAGTAAAATGGGCAGAAAATCCCTCTGCCCAGTAGATAACTTTAATTGCTTACTTTCCTTTACAGTACTAGCAGTTATTTTATCACGTACATGCTAACACTTTTGTATGATCGAACAGTTGCATATATTAAGTGAAAGCATATTTTGTTTCAAAACTCTGAATTTAGATGTGCATGTACTTGCTGATAAGGTGCCTTCTCTCCATAAGGGTCATAACTTTGATGCAAAGTTGGATTCAGACTTGATGGACATCCAAGAGGACATTGAGACACCTCAAGAGATCAAGGAATGGGTCGCCGACAAACCCATACCCAATCTTGAACAAACCACTCCTTTCAACCTTGGAACCTTAGACAATCCTAAGCTAATCCAAATTGGTTCAGACCTTTCCACAAATCAACGGAATGACATGGTTGCACTACTAACCCAATTCCAGGATGTGTTCGCATGGTCTCATGAAGACATGGTGGGGCTGTCCACTGACATTATTCATCATTGCCTTCCCATCAAAGAAGGATTCAAGCCAGTTAAGCAGAAGCTCAGGCGATTGAAACCTGAATGGAGTTTAAAGGTTAAAGAGGAAATTGTGAAACAATTTTAAGCTGGCATCATCATGGTGTCTACATATCCGGAGTGGATATCCAACATCGTTCCCGTGCCTAAACCAGGGGGAAAGGTGCGAGTCTGTGTGGATTATTGGGATTTGAACAAAGCTTGCCTAAAAGATAGCTTTCCCGTGCCATTTATCCATGTTCTTATTAACAAATACTGCTTAATACAGCATGTACTCCTTTGCTGATTGCTTTGTGGGGTACCATCAAATTATGGTCGCTGAGGAAGATCGTGAGAAAACTGCTTTCATCATGCCTTGGGGAACCTTTTGTTACAGACGGTTGTCATTTGGCCTCATCAACGCCGGGGCAACCTAACAGCGAGCTATGATGGCTCTTTTCCATGATTTAATGTACAAGGAGATAGAGATCTATGTGGATGACATCATTGTCAAATCCCGTAAGGAGGATGACCATTTAGACCATCTCATAAAACTATTCAACAGGTTGCGTAAGTACAACTTGAAGTTGAATCCCGCCAAATGCGCCTTTGGTGTGAAATCAGGCAAGTTGCTAGGGTTCCTAGTCAGCCATAAAGGGATTGAGCTGGATCCTGCTAAAATCCAGGCTATTAAGGAGATGCCCGTTCCTCGGACAGAGAAGGAGATACGAGGATTTTTGGGAAGAATCAACTTCATTAGTAGATTCATTTCTCAACTAACAGCAACCTGTGAGCCAATCTTCAAATTGTTAAGGAAGAACTCCTCCATGAAATGGAATGTTGAGTGCCAGAAAGCCTTCCTTACAATCAAAGAGCAGCTGCTCAACGCTCCTGTTTTGGTACCTCCCAGGGATGACGTTCCCTTATTCATGTACCTGTCCATAAATGACAATGATATGGGCTGTATGCTGGGGCAGAAAGACGATAGAGGCCAAGAGCGAGCTATCTGTTACCTCAGCAAAAGATTCAGTACCAGTGAACAAAAGTATACTTTGATCGAGAAAACTTGTTGTGCTTTGGCATGGGCTTCCATGAGATTACAACATTATCTCCATGGTCACACAATCCATCTCATATCCCGTATGGATCCTTTGAAGTATGTGTTCAGCAAACCCATACTAAATTGTCGACTGTCCAGATGGCAGTTGATCCTACAGCAATTTTACATAGTCTACGTAACACAAAAGTCTATCAAAGGTCAAGGAATTACGGATCAATTGGTAGCCGCTCCTGCAGGGGATTACAAACCCTTAGAAACTTACGTTCCTAACGAAAGAGTAATGACAATTCAGCTAACACATCAGGACGATACATGCCAACAGTGAAAAATGTATTTTGATGGAGTCATCGATTCGAAGGCTCCGGGAGCCGGGCAGGTTTAATATCCTCGACGGGGGAAGCGGTATCCCGTCATGCCAAATTAAAGTTTGTCACCACCAACAACATATAGCCGAGTATGAAGGTCAGATCATGGGACTCAAACTTGTCCGTTTCGATGGGTATCGGTGCGTTAATCGTCTTTGGGGATTCCGAATTGGTAATCAAGCAATCCATAGGAATTTATCAGACCAAAGAATTACGTTTACTGCCTTACCATCGGCAAGTTCTACAGATGGCTTTGGAGTTTGAAGAAATCTCCTTTCTACACATTCTTCGTAATAGGAATGATTTTGCAGACGCATTAGCAACGTTGGCCTCCTTGGTTCACATACCTAACAAGGAAAGCATGCCGAGCATCACAATTGTTATGCAAAATGCCCCAGTTTATGGGAATTACATTGGAGAAGTATCGGATGAGCTACCTCCCATCCACAACCCTTGGTATCAGCATATCAAGGAATATCTGCGAGATGGATCTACACCCGCTGAGGCGAGCCTAATTGAGAAAAGGCGGATTCATCGACTTGCCATGAAATTCTACCTGAGCGGAGATGCACTCTATAAAAGAGATGCTGGATTAGGTCTCCTCAGATGTCTAGATAAGGACCAAGCTCAGCGACTCATGGATGAGATTCATGGTGGAGTGTGCGGCCCTCACATGAGTGGACCCCTACTTGTTAAGAAGATTCTCAGAACAGGACATTATTGGCATACGCTCAAAGCTGACTGTGATGATCACGTCAAGAGGTGCTATCAATGTCAAATCCATGGGAATGCTATTTACGTCCCTCCAAGGGAACTCCATAATATGAGTTTACCCTGGCCCTTCTCAATGTGGGGAATGGACGTAATCAGGCCCATCGAGCCCAAAGCCAGTAATGGGCATCGATTCATATTCACCATGATCGACTACTTCACCAAATGGGTTGAAGCAGCTTCCTTCCCCAAGGTTACTAAAGAAGTCATCATTGCGTTCATTAGAAACAATGTTGTTTGTCGATATGGACAACCAGAGGTCATTGTGCCAGACAATGCTAAGAACCTCAACAACAAAATGATGGAGGAATTGTGCAGAAAGTTCCACATCAAACATCTCAACTCTGTCATCTACCGACCAAAGATGAATGGTGTTGTTGAAGCTGCTAACAAAAACATCAAGAAGATCATGCAGAAAATGTCCGCCAATCACAAAGGATGGCCTGACTTCTTGCCCCTGACTTTATTAGCCTCTGAGAACTTCGATGCGAGCTTCCACTGGGCAACCCCTACTCACCGGGTCTATGGGGATGGAGGCGGATTCCCATAGAAGTGGAAATGGAATCCTCGAGTCCCGATGGATGCTCGGTTGGATGAAGACCAAAGGATACAAGCATGTATCACCAATTGTCTCTCGATAGATGAAAGGCGAACCGCTATCTATCTTCCATGGTCATTATATCGTGAAAGGATCGCACGATCCTACTGATAGAAAAGTCCGACTCTGACGGTTCAAAATAAGCATGACTTGGTTTTGAAGAAGATCATTGACAACCAAGATCAGTCTAAGGGAAAATTCGCTCCTAACTGGGAAGGCCCATTTGTTGTCAAGGAGGTATTGACAGGAGGTGCTCTCAGATTGCAAGAAATGGACGGTGATGAATTTTCACAGCTTATTAACTCAGACACCGTGAAACGGTACTATGTCTGAAGTTACCATCAAACAAACATCCTGGTTTGATCAAATCACCAGTCATTCCGGTTTTGAACCCTCTCTTCTTTTTACAAACTCTTCATCCCCTCAAGGAAGCATACACTTCAAACCAGCAGCCTGGTTTCTTGCAGTTTATCCTGAAGACGGGATCAAACTTTCATTCTTGCAGTTTATCCTGAAGACGGGATCAAACTTTTCCTACACTTGCAGTTTATCCCCATCATGGGATTAAACTTTCTTCTCCCCGCGGTATAGCCTACACATGGGATTTGCATTTCTCTTCAGCTGTGATTCATCATGAGGGGTGAACTACGTCGACCCTATCTTCCAAACACTTGGGGGTACGTAAGCAACCATATTCTATATGGCTCGGTCGTAATAAAGAAAAACAACAAAAATATTTCTACCCTTTCTTCATCAAAATAACAAAAATTCTACACCCTTCTGCCTTCCGCATTCAGCTTTGAACCTCCTACACTAGGTTTGAACTACGCAGACTTGATCTCCTCTTCAATAGGAGTACGTAGGTAGCCATTCATGGTGCAGTCTAACCCCTACCAGAACAAATATACTTGTCACACGGTATTGGGATCAATCTTCAAATTACCCCACTTCATCAGTTTCAGGTCAAAGGGATGGAATTACCCTGCCTCTTCTCCTAAATAGAAGATACGGTGACCATCTAAGCTGCGATCATGCCTCAAAGAGAAATACCAACCCATAAGAGATGGAATTAACTAAGCTTCTCACAAATGGAAGTAATGGCGACCATCTGTGGAGCGGTAAATCTCATAGAGGAAGAAACTATCATCCTCTCCACCTTTTCATACATATATCAGTCCCAAGACAACAAAGATGGTAGGGATTTTTAGAAATCAATGATCCGTTCTGAGAGACCTTGCGACGTCTCAATGTCCATCTATCAAGGATAAGTTCAGAATGCATCAAGATCAAAGGCCCTAGAGAGACAGGCAAATATCAAGCAAGTATCAAGGCATAACTAAAAGGGAAGTGAATCAACATATATTTCCCTGCCATATATAATATTGTTTGATATATACATATGTGCTGTAAATGACAAAAATGGCTAAGCTAGTATGTTCAGGAAAATACAATGCTATCTACAGATCTGTGAAGATGCGGACTATCAGATCTAACATAGCATCCCTCTCTGAAGACGGAGGTAATGCTGCAAGCTCCTGCCCAAGGGTATCCACTCGAGCTAGCAGATCAGAAGCTAACTGCATGGTGGCAAAGTGCTCATCAATATAGGCACTCATGTCGGCAAGGTTGACTGTCATCTGGGATCTCACTGAAGTGTTGTCTGCAATGACCACATCCCTAGCAGATAAGGCGGCATCCCGCTCCACTATCAACGCATCCCTAGCTGATCTAGCCTCATCTCTCTCTAACAGAACAGTATCTCTCTCCTCAAGAGCTGTCAACATCGCAGCCCTAGCCTGGTCTCTGTCGTAGATCATCAGATGTAAGCTCTGCTCCATATGTTGTGCCGAATACTGAGCATCAGTGGCACTCGGAGTGGGAGAATCTATCACAAATGTTTGCAGCCCAGCAGTCAACTCATCAGTAGGAATGATAGCCTCCTCTACGGGCTCCTCATCGGCATAATCTATCTCCTGCACTATGGATACTGTCGCAGTCAATGCAGTCTCTGTCTCTATCCATGCGGAATACTCTGCAGAACTACCTGGATGACTGATAGAAAACTCAGCAAACTCTCGCTGATCCCAACAGGCATACAACATGGATCTGTCCTCCGCTGATAAACGGTGTGACGCGAAGCGCTGACTCGATGCCCCCTCATATGGATGAAAGTCCTGAAACTGGTCAAACTGACACATAACGGCCAGTGGGTGGTATGTAATCATGCCTCTCAAACCAGTCAGAGGGAGGTAATCCATGCCTGGAGCATGAGTAATGAAGCTGTAGGGTGAGACAAGCCCTGAACATGGCAGTATATCAAAAGGATCTCCAATCTCTGCCAGAAAAGCAGACCAAGATGCAGCATCTGTACACACCGCAAGCTGGAAGGAGTATGACATGGCTACCTCATGGGTGAAACAAAATCCGTGATGTCTAAAGGTGCCAATCGGTCTCAAGTGTGACATGAACCACACGTATAACATGACCGAACTACCCGTGAATACCCCTGCCGGATAAGTGCAGCAATATGTAGTCGACCTCAAGGTCTCGGCAATGATCATCGGAATAATGGTCTGACCCTCCCTGAGAGCTTTCACTGCCATAATCACACCGATGTCTAACTCATCCATGTATCGCGGCATGTAGACATATGACAATATGCACAAAAGCAGTACGTCTACTCTTGCTGCACTCCAATGATCCTCCGGTATAATGAAATTCCCCGAATGCCGTGAATAACTATCCTCAGAGCCAAACCTGTCTATCAGCAAACACTGGGATATCACATGTCCAGATGTCAGTTCATCCTGTACTACTCTGCACCGTAATCCCGTGAGAGTCATGAACTGTCTACTCATGTCTCCCATCACAATGTGCACGCAAGGTCTGTCCAGAGGCAGCATCGTCAACCGTGCATACTCCTCCAAAGTAGGAGTCAACTTACAGGTCCCGAAGCAGAATACATGTCTAGCTGAGATCCAATGCTCTAGCATGCCCTCTATGAATCCTGGAGGAACCTGAAATGTCAGTAGGGTCATAGTATGCTACAGTAAATCATCTACGATCACCATGTCTGATGGTGATATACTATCATTCCATGATCGCATACCAACTACCACCGCAGATGGTGGTGTATGATCAATGCGGCTAACTGTCGAATAAGACATCTGTACGGGCCGTGTCATAAGACCATCCAGGGGTCAATGCAGAGTATCTCTGGATATACATACATATGCATAACAATGGCATGCATAATATAATAGATGGCAATATGATATAGGGAATGGAAAACTGTGCATACATTCCTAAGTATATCATCAGCTAATACATCTCTCTGATGATAAAAATATAGGAAATGGGGCGAAGCTACCCAACAACTAACGAGGGCCTATCAAAAGATATAATGCGAGAATGGGGCGAAAACCCAACCCGGTGATTGATAGAGGCCTATCAAAGAGATAACGAAAATACATCGGAAGAAATCAATAGTGTCGATGTCCAGATCATCGATGATATCCACGATGTAACTCCTCCTGAGTCACTGGATCTCTATCTACAGGGATATCAGGCCTATACGATGGAGGATCTGCACCAAGAAAACCAAATGGGTCATCCGAGAGGACCAGGCTCGAGTTGGAAGGATCAAAAGTATCTGCCTCTGCAGGATCTCTCCGCCAAATGCCGAATGAAAAGGTGTGGCCCGGTCCATTGCCGAAGTCGATCTCTCGATCGTGTCGCATAAGTCGGATCTACGACACGAAGCTAGCCAATCCGTCATCATCACGGATCCCGGAACCATATCCCCATATAAACCGTGTGGCGCGGAGTCCGAGCTCCAATGGTACGAGGGATCCACCAATCTTTGAACATCTCCCGCGAAAGGGGGCCCTCTGACAATATAAAACCGTCAATCCCTATCAATGGGATGTCAATGACGGGTGACTGTGTGACAGACCAATAACGCCTGGCAGGAGGAAAGATCGGCATATGAAACTCTCCTGTGGTGCTCCTGATAGCACGCTCTCCCAAATAGAGCTCCCATCCTCCATCTGTGAAGAGAGGAATCCTACAGGTGGATATAGTGTACTCTACTCCAGTCGGGTACCCATCCTCAAATCTAACTCCCAAATGCTCTCCAGAGTAGGGAATCCACGTGATGACATCAGATGTTAATAGCTCCAGCTGCAGGCGACAATGGGTAAAACCCTCAGCAACAGGGACCTCCGCCCGTATAGAGTGATGCCATCTCCGTCCACGTGGATAGGTGTCTAATCCTAACACACTCATAGGACGCAAACAAGGAAGCCTCTCATAGGCCCAAAACTACCAACACAAAGGCAAACATCTGCTGTCAGTCAACACTCTTAACCTGTACATGGGAAAAAATAAGAGAAATACTCACCAGTAGAAATGGGTCGAATCCTAACCACGCCTCGGTCAAGCCCTGCGATCGCATGCGCATTCCCCTGAGGAAGTAGGCAAAGGTGTAAGAACCCCAATCATACTCTCCTATACGGTCCACGTGTCGAGTGGCGCTGATCAAAACGAAAGACACCGTAGAAGAGTTATCTACTATGAAGCAGCCCCTAATGATCATCAGGAACAATCGCCAAAGAATGCGATCTCTGACTCTCACATCATTAGTTAGGGGCTCACTCAATAGCCCACTCATAGCATCTACACTCAAAGGACTGTCTATGATCCCCCGCCTCGTTCCTCCGTTGAAACTCCCAACAAGGATCTGACGGTAGTAGGGGTAATATCCGTCGTACAAGGTACCGGCTCCCCTCCAAACTCCATGCCTGTGATAAACCGCTAATCCATCGGCGTCATCATCACCTCGCAGTCCAACAAATGAAGTGATCGGGTGCAGTGGAACCACCGCTTCGAATAATGCCCCGAGATAACCCTGGGGATGGACGACGGGTAGAATGGAGAAGAATCTCTCGAATCCCCAGCCATGGACGATCTCTCTATAGTCATCATGCAGGGCCTGATACATAGAGTGGATGCTAAACTAGTTCCCTCAAGGCTGTGTGAAGCCGAGAACCTACATCAAATGCAGATCAACATCAGACTCCTTGACTCCTCATCAATAGGAAATAAGGAAGATTAAAGATCTAACTTCATACCTCATTTGTGTGCAGGTACACTGAAGGATGCCTACTCAAGTCACCCAAAAGATCTGGGTTCACCACTTGAATACCTGGCAATTGCCTACAGGGAACACGTACCGCAGGAGTAGGGACCTCGAATGGTACATCCTCCTCCTCGTCCTTGACATTCGGCACCTCAACCCGAATGGGACGCACCACTGCCTCCGCCAAACGACGAGGATGTCTCATAGAACGGCGCTGAGGCTCTTTAAAAACCCTCCTCCGTACTCCAGAAGTAGTCCTGCGGGAACTGCTCGGCTGATCTGGATCCATAATATCTGGACAGCAAGTCTCCAAATCACCTCAGAAAGGGTGTGGTAATTCTGTACCTGGAGTCTTTTCAAAATGCATTCTATGATTACATGCCTTGTAGAGTTAAACATGCATATTTGTCTAATGCCTACATTCTGAAAAATTTTGCCATAGTCCCCTTTGAAAATGGGACTATCCACATGCACATAGGCATGACTAGGTGGCCATTCAGTAGCACACCTTTACACAGTCATATACATCCTGTATGCATTCATCACATCACAGTAAAAATTCGTAAGTGTACTCTAATTACCAGGATTATTTACTATTCTACCTTTACTCATTTGTCCTCAGATAGGATAAGAAATGACAGTAAAAGGGTACCAATTTGACTGCTTCAAAAGTTAAATTTTTCACATCATTATGTTCAGAATGGTTTAATACTAACATTTACTATGTTGAATATTTTTTATCAAGTCATATTAGCATGCATATTCACTACTATATGTCTAATTGCATTTCATGCTATAAGTCATTTTCCAACGGACAGAAATTGGAAAAAAATACATGCATGTGTTACCGGGATGTTGAAGAATGCTTGTATGGTGACGTATCATGCGAAGTTGCCTTAACACAATGAGATCCGCAGAGAAGCTCTCAGATTCCTTCAGCGGACGCAAAGAAGTGACTTATAAAGCAACCACCGCTTTATACATAGGCACGGTGGCCCGTCGAAGTCGACCTCTGACTGCAGAGTTCACCCTGCCCCCCTACATGGGTCCCACACCTCTGGCTCGATCCAGTTAGAGTTGCAAAGGAGGTCCCACAAGCTGAAAAGGCCAAATCAGGAGTAAAAATGCTACGCGATTGAGCGGAACAGCCTGAAATCCTGGTTTCTTGTCGGTCAGAGTTGAACTCCCGTCGCTTCATTGGTATTCGCCCAAATACATGGTCTACTATACCAATGAGCTCAGCTTTCACAATCCTTGCTCGGCAATACCCCACAAAGGTCCGATGTCGTCGTTTGCAGGGATACAACCCTAAAGCTCCCCGGCGGGGGTTACAACGCAAAACCACAAATCATCTACGTATCCCCGGCGGGGGTTACCATGCAATGCAACCATTGATACATACATCAATGAAGGTCAAGCAACCTTGACATCATATCAACCAATGGCAAGTAAATCCATTGAAGTAACCTTCCTCAATAAGGTTGACCATACATCCGGTGATACACACATCAACGAAGATCAGGCAACCCTGATAACGACCAACTGTTGGCAGTAACAGGGAACATGTTATACACATCCTCAAAGAGGCACCGTTTTATCCCCACAGATCTATTCCATACAAGAGGTACCTCTATGGAGTATAAACTAGTGTCTAGGATTCAAGACTTTGGTGGTAGTCCCAAACGTCAACATCCTTGGAGATTTGGATCGCATGTCCAAGCCATCACTGATTGTCATCCACAGCAAGATTACATGGCAGTCATCCTACATACATTTGCATCATGTTGTTGCATACCGCATCATGATTATCTTTCTTGTATTTCAAGTGTCTAGGATTCTTTATCCTATCCATGCCTTGCATTGCATGAATATGATAAAGAAGGGCATCTGTAGACACTCGAAATTTTCTGCACTCCTATTACTAACATTGCGGGAGGGTAGATTCGTCTTTTAGAGATAACCCTGAAAGACAACATACAAAGCCATTCTGGATATTACCAGAAGGTCAGCTCCAACCCGGAACACAAACCGGGAGCTTCGGATCCTAACCCGGAACACACACCGGGCGTGTTATTTCCAAATCTCGGAGATAACCCCGAGATACGCAGATCAAAAGACCAGCAACAACACCGGAGAGAATAGCACTATCTCGGCAATAACCCCGTGACATTCAATTCCAGTCCCAGAAATAACACTGGGAGTTGCAATCCCATCCTTGGTGATAACCCCAAGAGATGCCATTGCAGTTCCAGCGATAACTCCGAAAATGCTTGTTTCAAGTACATGCAATCAGCTTCAATCACAGATGACAGTGAGGCACACAAACAAGCAGTTCTATCTCAGAGATAACACTGAGCGACGTCGCTTCCGCTTAAAAAAAGCGATAACCCCTAAGCATGAGTCACAACGTCATCTTCTGCAACACAAGTCGGCAAGATGATATCGTAGCATACCAACAAGTGGTTCAATCTCAGCTATAACCCTGAGCAACGTCTACTTTCAGCTCAACCCGGCGATAACCCTGGCAAGGAGTCAAACATCATCTTGTTCATCCCGACAAATGGCACGTCATCTCAACACTTCAGACATACTTACATACAACAATATCCCAACAATCGAGGAATGACAATCCCGAGTGACTATTACGTGTGGCAGTACTTTGGATAGAATTTGAAGCCTGAAGACCATGGGCATAATTCTCTTCCCGACTTCGTATAACCTCTAATCCATGTCATTACGTAACTCTCGACACCAGTATCCCGAAAAAGTACAGATACGCTTCATTTGGATGCTCGGATTGAAGTTTTGCAAGTTTGATTGGACATTACAGTGCACGAATGCACGTACTACGAGACGACGGGACCCATGACTGACTGGGCCCACTGACGCCCACCGTAGCGAGTAGACTTCTGCTTGGTCGCCAGTAGTCGACCTCTGACCATCGATCTATATATATACAAGGCTTGGGGTCAGCCATTTAAGGGGAGAGAGAGAAGGAAAAAGGCGAGGAAGCCCTGCCCATTTAGTTCTACATACACATCTTTAGAGTGTTTTCTCTTCTTTAAACACCAGTCAGCCCATATACAGATACTTTTTATCTTTCAAAAGCTGAGTGTTCATATATTTAAAGTCAAAGAAGTCTACTTTGTCTATACACAGTAAGCCTTCTCACATTCAAGAAAGCATCTTTCTTCCATTGTCACACACTGTTGTACACATTGAGAGTCGTGTGAGTGTGTTTGCCCGGACTTCTGTCCGTGGTTGTCATTTCTGTTTGTATATATATAGTAATATATATATATATATATCATATATATTGACTAACATTATCGAGTTATGTCTCGATTAAGCCCAGACTTCGGTCTGGAGCGTTTATCTGCTTTTATATATATACTTATATATATGAACTGTGGTCAGACTCTGTCTGATGAGCCTAAACTTTGGTCTGGAGCATTTAATTGCTTTTATATATATATATATATATATATATATATATATATATAACTGTTGTCAGACATATCTGATGAGCCTGGATTTTACATCCTGTACGTTTATTCGCTTTTATATATATATAAATATATATAATTGTCGTCGGACATATCCAATGAGCCTGGATTCACATCCGGTGCGTTTATTGCTTTTATATATATATCCGTACATATATATATATATATATATATTCATTTCATCGACTGAGTTTACTTCGTGGCCATTTACTGACTTTTATTTCCATTCAGGTCCACTTTGGAGTTCACTTCGTGGCGGTGATTTTTTATAACTTTATTTACATTCACCCCGCCTGAGTTTACTTAAGTGGCGATTGATCGCTTATGACTTTATTTACATTTTGTCCCTTTGGAGTTTACTTACGTGGCGGTTGATCATGTTTATATATATATATTTACAGACTTTTATATATATATATATATATATATATATATATATATATAATCGCCATCGCTTTCCATATAAATTGCAGATATCTTGTGAGCCTAGGAATCATGTGATCACGTGTTCAATTCTTCAATCTAGATTCGGTTCCCATGATGGACATTTTCTGGTCATGGCGACTTGTACATTATTTTTACAGTGTCTGAGTTTCCTTGGATGGTTGTCATGCCCATGAGGAATTCGACACTGCTGTAAATTATTTTCTCGAGGATGCTTCGCATCTCGAAAATAAAAGCAAACAAGCCGAACACTTAGTAATAAAAATGGAAGTATGAAAAGGTCTCAATTCCTATTGAGCATAAGGTTTGAAAAACCTCTTTTTAAAAAACTTCATTGCTAAATCTGGATTAAAACTGAATTTTTCATATAAAATTCAAACCTTGTGTATATAGGTTCGAACGAGGCCTCGCACTACTTTCATATAATTGCACATTGATCCACACACACACACACACATTCATATAACAGTTTCTTTGAAAAGTGGCGGTCACCGTATAACACGGATGCTCTGGGTGCCTAACACCTTCCCTCCGCATAATCAAGCCCCCGAACCCTTAATGAATCTCGGTTTCACAGACCTATTTAAACAATGTCAAATCACTGGGTCAATGTGCAAACCTTTTCAGTTGTGTTGGTGCAACCAGTTAAAAACACCAACTGGCGACTCTTAAAGTCAATAGTCGACATTACACATGTCGGACCTTTTTCACTTGTTTTTTCAAACAAATCTCACATTAACATGAGAACACCAAAAGACAAGTAACGAAAAGTGACAATTAAAAATCCTGACGTCGACACAATGTATTCACAAGTTCTAACTAATGAAAGCCCTTAAACACATACTAACATACATGCACTATACAGACTAGAGGTCATACTACGAACTACAGACAGTAACGAATGACAACCAAAATAAGACTGAAGTGAATAAAAACAAAATCAATTTGTTTGATACTGAGATGGGGATGCCTCCCATCAAGCGCTTGATTTAGAGTCGTCAGCTTGACTTTTATTCTGCCTTACACCGGGTCTCCCAAGGTGATGGAGGTATTTTGTCGGTCTACCTTGCCGCCCCAGTAATGCTTCAAGCGCTGACCATTAACCTTGAAGGTTTTGTCTGAATGAGGGTCCTCAACCTCTATTTCCCCATACGGATACACCTTGGCAACCGTGAATGGCCCCGACCATCGAGACTTCAATTTTCCGGGGAATAATTTTAGACGGGAGTTGAAAAGTAGCACCTTTTGACCCTGCTCAAAATTTCTTTCGAGGATTTTCTTATCGTTCCACCTCTTTGTTTTCTCCTTGTACAACTTAGCGTTTTCATACGCTTGCAGACGAAACTCGTCTGATTCATTGAGTGGTAAAAGTCTTTTCTCACCGGTTGCTTCTAAATCAAAGTTTAGCTTCTGGATAGCCCAATATGCATTGTGCTCCAATTCCACTGAAAGATGACAAGCCTTACAATAGACAAGCCTATACGAAGACATTCTGATAGGCTTTTTGTAAATTGTGTGGTAAGCCCACAAAGCATCGTCAAGCTTCTTTGACCAGTCCTTGCGATTGGGGTTAACAATCTTCTCCAAGATTCATTTTACCTCTCGATTGGAAATTTCAGCTTGGCCACTAGTCTGTGGATGATAAGTAGTGGCTATCTTATGGGTCACCCCATACTTAGCTAGAAGGGCTTCAAAGTATTTGTTACAAAAATGCAACCCTTCATCACTGATAATAGCCCGAGGAGTGCCAAAACGAGTGAAAATGTTTTTCTTAAAGAAATTAAGAACTACATTCGCATCATTAGTCGGCAAGGCAACTGCTTTAACCCACTTGGAGACTTAATCTACCGCCACAAGAATATAGAGATTGTTGTATGAGGACAAGAATGGACCCATGAAGTTAATACCCCAAACATCAAATAATTCAACTTCGAGGATATTCTACAAGGGCAATTCATGCCTTCTTGACTTGGTTCCCACCCTTTGGCATCTATCACAATGCGATACATATATGTGTGCATCTTTGAATAGGGTGGGCCAGTAAAATTCAGACTAAAGCACTTTAGCTGCAGTTCTTTGACCCCCAAAATAACCTCCATAATTTGAGGAATGTTTGTGATGGAGCACACCTTTAATTTCCTCATCCGGCAAGCATCTCTGCAGAATTTGATCAGAACACTGCTTGAATAAGAATGGCTCATCCCACAAATATTGTTTGGCATCTTTTAGGAATTTCTTCCTCTGTTGATAGCTCAGGTTTGGAAGAAGCACTTGGCAAACGACAAAATTAGCAAAGTTCGCATACCACTGGACTTTACTTTAGATGACAAAAAGTTGTTCATCTGGGAAGAAATCATTGATGGCTTTTTCATCATCTCCCGAATACAGGGTGTTTTCCAACCTTGATAAGTGATCCGCTACCTAATTTTCTATCCCCTTCTTGTCTTGGATCTCCAAATTGAACTCTTGGAGAATCAGGACCCACCTTATCAATCTCGACTTTGCATCTTTCTTTTCAATCAGGTATTTGATTGCCGAGTGATCAGTGTAGACGATCACCTTCATTCCAATGAGGTAGGAACGAAACTTATCAAACGCATAGACTACTGCCAGCAGTTCCTTCTCAGTGGTAATATAATTCAGCTGAGCATCAGTTAAAGTTTTTTTGGCATAATATATTGTGTGGAATACCTTATCCCTTCTTTGGCCTAGCACCGCCCCAATAGCAAAATCGTTTGCGTCTCACATTAGCTCAAAATGAAAGGTCCAGTCAAGGGCTACCACAATAGGAGCCGAAATAAGTTTTTCCTTTAATAGATCAAAAGCATTCAAGCAGGCTCTATCAAATTGAAAGGCATGCCCTTTTCCAGAAGTGTACACAACGGTTTGGTTATCCGTGAGAAGTTCTAGATAAACATCCTGTAAAACCCAGCGTGCCCAAGGAAGCTCCTTACCCCTTTTACTGATGTCTGCGGTGGAAGGTTATTAATGACATCAATTTTTGCCTTGTCAACCTCTATGCCACCAATAGAAACCCGGTGGCCCAGAATAATGCCCTCCTCAACCATGAAGTGACACTTCTCCCAATTCAATACAAGGTTAGTTTCAATACATCTATGGAGAACGGCGGTCAAATTTCTTAGGCAGATATCAAATGAGCTCTCGAATACCGAAAAGTCATCCATGAAGACCTCCAGGGTCTTTTTAACCATATCAAAGAAAATCGACATTATGCAATGCTGAAATGTTGCAGGAGCATTACACGACCCAAAAGACATTTTTCGAAAGGCAAACTTCCCATAGGGGCATGTGAATGTAGTTTTCTCCTAATCTTCAGGAGCAATTAAAATCTGATTATATCCAGAATAACCATCTAATAGACAATAAAATTCATGCCCAGCAAGTCTGTCGAGCATCTGATCAATAAATAGAAGAAGAAAGTGATCCTTACAGGTGGATTTGTTTAATTTCTTGTAATCCATACACACCCTCCATCCAGTCACCATTCTGGTTGGAATCAGCTCGTTGTTTTTGTTGGGCACTACAGTCATTCTGCCCTTCTTTGGCACGCACTAGATAGGACTGACCCAAGGACTATCAGAGATGGGGTAGATAATGCCCGCATCCAGAAATTTTATAATCTCTTTCCGAACCTCCTCTTTCATGATGGGGTTCAACCGCCGCTGATGTTTAATGGACGGCTTAGACCCTTCTTTTAGTAAGATTTTGTGCATGTATATTGTTGGACTAATCCCTTTAATATCAAAAATTGACCACCCCAGGGCCATTTTATATTGCTTGAGCACTAGTAGCAACTTTTCTTCCTGACACTCGGTTAAAGAAGCAGAAATTATCACAAATAAAGTGGATGAGTCCCCTAGGTAAGCATACCTCAGGTGATTGGGCAAAGGCTTTAATTCTAGGACAGGAGGTTCTATGATCGACGACTGAACCTTGGAAGTTGATGCCTCATCATCATTTAGAGACTCAAACTATCTTTGGAACTGTTTGGATCTTTGGGGTGCATCTAACAACTTGCAAATTCCACATATGTGGGCTCTTCCGTAGTACTGGCCCTTGTCAATGTGGCTTCTAAAGGGTCCGTAATGCAGGTTTCTGAGAACACTTCCCTAACTAAATTGTCAATCGCATTATTCTAGAAGCAGTCCTCAGGAGTATTCAGATATTTCAGCTATCTGAAGACATTGAAATTTACTTCTTGATCATGTACCCTCATTGTCAACTCCCATTTCTGTACATCAATTAAGGTCCTCCCCGTCGCTAAGAATGGCTTGCCTAGTATTATAGGGACCTCCCTGTCTTTCTCAAAATCTAGGATAATAAAGTCAGCTGGGAAGATGAACTTGTCAACCTTGATAAGCACATCCTCTATTATCCCCTTCGGGTACGTAAGAGATCTATCAACCAATTGTAAAGTTATACTTATAGGTTTGGCTTCATTTAGCCCCATCTTCTTATATATAAATAGAGGCATCAAGTTGATGCTAGCCCCTAGATCACACAAAGCCTTGCCAATGAATTGGTCCCCGATAGTGCAAGGAATTATGAAGCTTCCTGGATCTTTTAGCTTCAGTGGAAGCTTATTTTGTAGAATGGCACTGCACTCCTCTGTTAGTGCCACTATTTCATAATCCCCCATTTCCCACTTTATAGATAATATGTCTTTCATAAACTTGACATAACTTGGCATTTGCTCCAATGCCTCCGCAAATGGGATGTTTATGTGAAGCCTCTTGAACACCTTTAGGAATTTAGAAAACTATTTGTCCGGCTTTTATTTCTGCAAACGCTGGGGGAAAGGCAACTGAAAGAGAGGAGGATTGACTTTATTTATTGGAGGGGATGGTGTTGTAGTGCTATCTTGAGTACTTTCTTCACCCCAAGATTCCTCATTATTCTTCTCCACTATAAGTTCCTTTTCAGTAACTTCTTCTTCCATTGGAGAGCTCTCTCCACCTTGTTCATTAGTAGTTCTCCCACTTCTGAGTGTCACTGCTTTGCATTGTTCTTTGCCTTCCTGTTTTGGGTTAACATCCGTGTCACTAGGCAATGTGCCTTATGGACGACTGTTTAAAGCAGTGGCCAATTGTCCCATTTGGACTTCAAGATTTAGAATGGAAGCTTCTTGATTGTTTCTCCTTGTTTCATTCAGGGCAATATACCGCGACAGGAGATATTATAAACTAGGCTTTCTCTCCTGTTGAGGTAGTGGAACTGATTTTGAAAGCTCTGTGGTTATGGATTGTACTGATTCTGAGATTGAAAACCTGGAGGGTTAGAAAAATTCGGCCTAGTGGATGAAGGTTGTGCTTGATTGGTGTTGGTGTTGTTGTTGTTACCCCAAGAGAAGTTGGGATGATTCCTCAAGCCTGGGTGGTAATGAGTGGGGAGATTAGCATTTTGTTGCTGCCCATAATTGGAAACAAATTGGATGACTCTCGTGGCTTATTGCTGCACCGATCGAGTGGGGTGGCTCCTCGACACAATTCACACTTGATCATGAGACTCTCGCACATTCTCGCACTCACTCGAACTCCCATGGTCTCTAGCCTTTTCGTTAGCGCTGCAACCTGAGTTGCTAATGATGTGAACGAGTCAACCTCATATACCCCCGCTGCTCTTCTGGGGGCTTGCCTATCATTTGGTCATTGATAATTATTGGCTACCATTATTTCCACTAGTTCATACCCTGCTGTGTGATGTTTAGCCATGAAGGCCCCTCTAGAGGCGGCATCTATGACAACCCGAGAATTTAGAAAATTATTTAAATCTTAAATGATAGAGTAAAGGTTAAATAATAAACCTAGACATAAAATAAGTGAATGGATTTGACATTTCTAGAAAGAAATTTTATGGATTTGAAAATTTTTATGGTGAATTATTCAAGATTAAGGGTATAAGTGTATATATATGTTCTGTTTATATGGTTTTATATGTGTACAATATGTGGTTAAGGGTCGAGGGTTGACCAGATAAGCTATATCTGTGGCAAACCCTAGTATTATATTAAGAACGTCAACGTTCAGTTAGAAAATTCTTAAGATTTATAAAAAACCCTAGAAACCGGTTCTGAAAAGCCTAATTTTAGTTCTGGGAATTTGAAACCCTAATTCGGATATTAAAATCCTCATTTGGGAATTTAAATGCTATGTATAAGGTTAATGTATTTTAATTACAAACCTAATTAAGGATAACCCTAATGATTAATTAGATTTTCTTATAATTTAGAAACCCTAATTCTTGGATTATAAACCCTAGTGTACAATTATGAACCTAATTGCTAAATTAACAATTTTAATTAGGAAATATAAATCCTAATTAGCAAACTTGAATTTATGATTAGGAAATCTTAATATAATTAGAGAATCCTAATAATAATTTAGAAATATTAAATTTTTATTTTTAAAACCTAAATCGAAAATCCTAGAAAGTTTATTTTAAAACCTTAGGTTTTAACCCTAAGGGTTAAAGCCTAAGGGTCAAACCCTAATGGTTTGCACAAGTTACTAAAATGCCCTTACTAATGAAAGCTAAAAGTCTAAAATACACTTTGAGCATTATAGAAGGTAGCTTGCAATTATTGCCATATTTGTAATTGGTGACTAGCTAAGATATACCCATGTGCCTTAAAAATCCAAAGATCAGCCATATAGCACAGCCACATTATTGCTTCCAAGTTTATAAATAATTGAAGAGAGAAAGATCACAAATTTTCCTAATTTGCTATCAAACTCTCAATCAACTCCTTCTCTCTCTAGACCCACGAAATTACTTAGTGATTCAGTCCTTAGTATGATCCATAGCATCCCAAGATCAGAACATGGTGATCAGAATCAAGATCAAAGCCTAAAAGGTATAAAAATCCTAAATCTTGAAAATCTTTGTATTTAATGTTAGATGTTGTAAGTTGTTGGTTAAAGATGTGTATTAGGGTCTCTTTGAGTGATCTGGGTTGTTAGATCATAGATCTATAACATCTAGAGGCACGAAAATCAAGTTTTTAGAAACTGACTTTGAACCCTAAAATGTTGCCTGACCGATCACGAAAATGTTTTCTGGGCAGCCTAGAAATTCCCAAGTAACTCTGACAAGATATTTACGGCCTTTGATCTCGCTACTATTTATGTTTTAGTCCATGTTAGTGCTTCAATCTTGTAGCCTGACATGAGGACTACACTTCCATGCTCTTCTATCACCCAAATCTTGCCCGGAATGAAACTTAATCGTGGTCAAATAACTGTTGACCAACTTTCCGGATGAAGGTTTCTTGGAAACCCAGATCTTCAAGAACCGTTTTCTGACAGGTGGTTTGACCGGATCAAATCTTCATTTAGTGTTGTTGTTATACTAATATGATGATATATTATTGTACCCTGACATGAGGAATACAAGATTGAACCTTAAGAACACACTAATCAAACCTGGAAAGCCTAGATTCGAGTGCTCAAAGTAAGGCCTAACAACTGTTCTTCATTTCTGGAGAACCCGGAAATGAAGAACAACTATAACAAGACTTTCTGGACTTTAGATCTCTCTGATTTGTTGTGTAATGGCCATGGAACTGGTGTAGAGTTGTAGTACTACATTAGTACTACAACATTAACACTTTTACAAGCCCAGAAATCAACAGGAACCTAGATCTAATTACGGTCAAATCTCCTACCTTAGCCTCTGACATGGGTTTCTGGGTTTGGGCAAGAATACATTCAAGAACACCTATAATGACAGCTTTAAATCGCTATAGAACCCTTTTAGTGATGAGATAATTTCGTAAAAATTAATTATTTTATTTAATAAATAGAAAAAAATAGTTATTAATTATTAAAAATACAAAATAAATTTCTAAAATTATTTTAAAGTCCAAAATTAGTTTTTAATTATTTAGAGTATATTTTATAAATATTTAATATTTTTGGAATATTAATGGTATTTAATTTATTTAATTATAATATTAAATAAATTAGTTAAAAATGATTTTTATACTTGAAAAATCATAAAAATTATATTATGGTATAAGAAAATATTTTAAGTTATTTTTGATGACTTTTAATATTTTGTGATGAATTTCGTTAATTAATTAAAATTAATGATAATTAATTTATTTAATAAATATATTAAATAAATTGTGGAAAATATAATTAATGATTTAAAAATCATATAAAAATGATTTAAGTGCTATAAAAATATTTTAAGTTATAAAATATAACTTTTGATATTTTGTCATGAAAAATATTAATATTTATTATTAATGGAAATTATAGGATAATGAATTTAATTATTTAAAAATCATATAAATGTGATGTAAGACCCCAACTTTTATGAATAAAGATTAATTTTATCTAAATATCATTTTTGAATATTATGGTGTGGATTTGATTTAATGTTATAGTTGTGGGTAATATTTATAAATTTTGCAAAGTAAGCAAGTTGTTATAAAATATTCGTTTGGTCGGAGAATATTCTTTTTATCGAGGAATATTCGTACGATGACGCAATCATTGGTGGACCCCACAACGGAATTATTGTCGGAGTTAAAAAACGACAAAAATATTTTTATGAAAATAACGGCGGAAGTGTTACCGTTAACACTTTTGGAATACCAGGTGGTTAAAATATAGTAACACGTGTTGTTGCACAGTAGCACACCATATTGCACAGTATTTTTGAATTATTGATTCTTACGTAAAAAGGCACTACTCAATAATTGTTACAGTAATTACTGTTTAATATTTTATTTTATTGATTCAATAATTGCTACGTTGATATTTTTGATTCAATAATTGTCATTACACAGTATTTCAAATTATCAAATCAATAATTTATTTAAATATATTATTATAATATTATATTATAGTAGTATGATGTGATTATATGATAGTATGTTTTTTGTAATTTGAATGGTAGCATTATTATAGTAAATTCATGGTATAAAAGTAAAATGAGGTGGAAGAGAACAAATTGAATTTGAATTCTGATGATGTAAGCAATGATGTCATCGAAACGATGAGGTAAGCAATGATGTCATCGGAAGGATGATGTAAGCAATGATGTCATATGATCGATGATGTAAGCAATGATGTCATATGATTGATGATGTAAACTATTTTACCCTTACTCTACCAAGCTTATAAATAGAAGCTCATTCCTTCATTATTTTTCATGAATTCACTAAAGCTATAGAGCGAGAAAGAATAGAGTGAATAGAGAGAGAAAGAAGAAGAATCTTCTGTTACTACAATATTGTGGTATCCAATTTTCTACTAAGGTAAGGGGTATTATTTCTTTTGTATCCATGAAGAGAACTTCTGTTATTCCATTCTTTATTATTCTGTTGGAATAACCTGTATACGCGGACTACCCTATACTTGGTGAAATTCTTCTGTTATTCCATTCTTTATTATTATGTTGGAATAAAATGTCTATGCGAAGTACTGCATACATGGTGAAATTCTTCTATTGTTCCATTATTTATCATTCTGTTGGAACATCCTGTCTGTGCTTTACGCATGACCTGGTTCCATTATTTATTATTCTGTTGGAATATCTTGTCTGTGCGTTACGCATGACCTGGTTCCATTATTTATTATTCTGTTGGAATAACCTATCTATGTGGTCTATCGCATGCTTGGTGATTTCTTTTGTTATTCCATTCTTTATTATACTCAGTTGGTTAAAGTTTTGATTTCTATACTCCATGAAATTAGTGGAATATCCTTGATATTTATACAAGCATCCAAAGATATTTTCATGGAAATATTCTTCTGAGCATTCTTGAATTTTACTCTACCAAGAAGTATCATGTTGACAATTTGGACGTTATTGGTTCCTAGATAAATTAATTCTTGAACTTTTTTTTTGAATTCTTATATCATTGTCATCATCCTCATGCTTATATTGTGACGAAAGTCATCTTTGGCTTACGTGCATAGATGGACTTGGTATGATTATGACCCGGGATTATTCGGTATAATCATGACCGTAATGTAATGAATGATGTGGTAAAAATCCTCATTGGCCCGTAGTGCATTGATGAACAGTTGTTGAGATGAACATGACCAACTGGTGATAATAATGAATATCTTTGGCTCGTAGTGCATGGATAATTCAGTGATATGGTTTATTTGTTAAGCTAAGTCTCAGTGATAAAAATGATGATAACTATTAAATCATAGAAGATAGTAGATAGCATGCTCTACTTGACTCTTTTAATGAATTATTTGTTCCGCTGCAGTTAAACTTGTTGTCTATTATATTCTATTAGTTTAACACTGTTGAAAGCTAATGATAATTTATTTGCATTATCTTAGTCATAATATTTCTTACTGGGCTAGTTGAGCTCACCCCTTTTCTTTCATTGTTCTCTTCAGGAAATGAGAATATAGCTGGGACTAGTCGGGGAACGGAGTGATGGTCCAGATGGGTGTCTTAGTAGTCCTCACTATTCTATGAAATAATGTGATAATAATTGTAATAAGATTGAATTTGAGTGTGGATATTGTCTAGAAGACAATATTCGTATTTAAACTCTCAGCATATGTTTTGTCGTATTTACACGACAGTTGTATTAATTAAGTTGTATTTGAATTTTGTACCATGTATTTGACGACTCAGAATGGGTGATGTATACCTATTTTGGGGGCGTCACATGTAATTTTAAGGTATTAAAAAAACTTTGATATATTATAAATATATTATAATATTATAACATGTATTTCATTAATATTTGGTATTAAATAAATATTAATGATAAAGGAATTATGTGGTATTTAATTCATATAAATACGATGTTAATGATTGAAAAATCATTTATAAATAATAATAATTATCTGAAAATTATTACGAGCTTATAAAAATATTTTGACTGATAATATAATTATCTAAGATAATTGTTAAGTGTTAGGCAGAGTTTAATTGAACTTAAACTCAATATTTATCCGACTAAGCCGTCGGGATGTCAGAATTATGCCAAACTCGACTCAGACTGTAAAAGTTTAACTTGAGGTTAGGTTTTATGTGTTGTATAGACGGATAGGGTTGTGTTAATGTGTTTAGGTTATTTTAAATATTGTGATGATATTATTCTAATTTGTAGATCGATATTATTTATATTAGGTTTTCAGTCAAAGCTAAATAGATTGTGTAATGGTAAACATCGGAACAGGCAAGTTTTTCTTAACTCGAACTCAAGTTATTTCATTCAAATATACTTGTGGTTAATCATTACTGATTGACATGTCTATGAAATATTTATTCGCACTCTGTGCATAATGCATGTATTCATCAGGTATGAAAGGCTAATCACCTTCATTACCATTCGCTCCAGATATAATTGCTATGTTCATGTTCAATGTTCGTTCAGCTATGAAAGTTTGTTCATGCTAGTTCTCAATTATATTGTAGAATTATAGCCAGCATATTGTTCAATTCTTTTCATCATGATATATATCCTTAAATAAATTTATACTTGTTGGGCAAACTTATGCTCACCCTTGCTATATCATGATTAACATTGCAGATTAAGAAGCATACGTCGGATACAGGAAAGGATAAAACCAAGTTCAGCTTGGGATTTTTATGTGCCGCTTAATTGTAATAGTATAGTATGATAATAATGTTATATGTTAGACATGTTATGAATTGTGTAAAAGTTAAGGTTACTCGACCTTGGGGAAATATTGTGTAAAGTTTAATGTATAAACAATTTATGTTTATATCTTCCGGAAATAGTTATAGAATGATTGTACCGGATCCGCGGTGATTCGGGACCCAGATTCGGGGCTTTCACAGGATCAATACTCGAACGAGTCGATTCAGATAGCCCATTATAAAAGGTCTGGATAGGAAGCCATTCTGGCAATCCATGGTGAGTGCATTTTCTCAGAAGATCCTTGAATCGCTCCCAGGAGTCGTACAAGGATTCTGATTCGAACTGGACAAAAGAAGTGATATCATTCCTGAGCCTGACTGTTTTGGCGGGCGAAAAAAACATCGCCACGAACTTCTGTGCCAAGTCCGCCCATATGGTGATGGAGCCTGACAGGAGTGAATGGAGCCAGCTCTTAGCTTTGTCCCTTAAGGTGAATAGAAATAACCGGAGTCTGATGGCATCGTCAAATACTCCATTGCACTTAAAAGTGTCACAGATCTCCACAAAATTTATTAAGTGATCATTGGGATCATCATTCGGTAGTCCCCCAAACTGAATATTGGTGCACATTTGAATTGTGCCCGGCTTGATCTTAAAATTATTATCTTGGATGGCGGGCCTGAGAATGCTCACCTGGAGATCATCAATATGAGGCATAGCATACTCCCTCAAAGATTTCTGAAGTTCCTCAGCCATTTTGATAGGAGTAGGTATGTTCTTGGATTTTTCTCTCTGTAGTCGTCTGTATGTTCTATCGACCTCGGGATCGAGAGGTATTATATTCTGACCCTTCTGAGGTGGCATAAACAGTGAGGACTACCTGAAAAGAGAGTTAAACAAAAAAATTAGTTTAAATTAAACACGTAATGACTTAGTTTTAATATTGATAAAAAAAATTAATACTAAGTCCCCGGCAACGGCGCCAAAAACTTGTTGGTCGATTTCGCTATTGCTAAATCATATGCAAGCATACGCGGTCCACAAGTAATATATGATAAGTTGAGTTATCGAACCCACGAGGACAAAGTCTTAAGAAATAAACAAAATATAAGGTAAAGTCTTTATTACCTTATCTAAATAAGTGAAATAAGATGGTTGGTTAAGCTATGTGATTAAAACTGTAAAAATAAGAGAAGTAATTGTGCTAGGAAGTCAAGATATGATTACAATTCCCCTAATGCGTCGCCTAATCTCTTAACGCTCCACATTACAAACGAATCAAGGAATGGTCAATCGAGAATAGTAAATATGCATAAGCTTCTATCAAAGGTCAAATGCACATCTCTAGCCAGATAAATCACAATATGTCTATTAGTGAAAATAACTAGGCCAAGGTCATTAAGCTAAGTCTCAAGGCTACACAAGGAAAATAGAGATATGTCTATCCTATTAGCAGTTTATGCACACATTCCATTGGCATGGTCATAACAGGTGTTGTTGTATTTAAAGCTAGATAAAAACATCCATTTTTCAATCTCCGTTAATATCAATACTCATTTCACTATCAAGAAATTAGTCATTAAGTAAGAAATGCAACAACCCATTCCAAAATGATTCATTATAAAAAATAAGAGAGAAAGTTAATTAAGCTAAACATCAAGTTACATTGCAATCCTAAAAATGGAGTTAGTTCATATCCATTGTACTAAAACACATTTTTAATACATTCCACATTATCAGTAATACACAAATAATACACAAATAAATGGGAGATTTGGAATAAGAAAACCCCTGTTTTGAAGTGTTCTTCCCTCAAATCTTCTCTTCACTGCGTAGCTCTTGAGCTTCTATCGGATGCAATAACTCTTCCTCCTTGAAGCACAACTTCTTTCTCTTCTAAGAAGTTAATACTGTAATAAAAATCCTAGTCTACGCTAACTGTCTTAATTTTCTATCGCAGGCGGCTACTAATTATTAAGTGTCTCCATCTCCCCTCTCTTTTAGGTCATTTAAAGCCCTTTACCGTTCGACACTGACGAGCTCATACGCGACGCGAAAGCATCGAACTAAAGTAAGTGGCATTGTGGCGCCACGTAAGGTTAGAAACACCAGAGTTCGTGATCAAGGCGCGACTTTATATAAAGAGGCCTCGGCAAGATCAAAAGTGCGAGGATGACATCAACCTAAGACAGATATAAGGCCGCTGCACAATGAGTATAACGGCATCATGGCCACGGATTCCAGTATGTTCCAAGGTGGTACGGCGCTTCGACGTGGGCTCTACGATAACTCAAGCGCTTACACGACCGATTTCCAAAGATGTTCCAACTTTCTACTGCCACTGGCACGAACTCTTAGTGATCCCCGCAATGCAAGTATACATCATCAAAATGCCCATTATGCCCCTGGAAGCTGGAAAAGATCTGTAAAGCCTTGCATCATAAAAATTAGATATAATAACAACAAAATATAAAGAAAAGCTACTAAATAATTGAAAATAGGCAACAACTTAAGCCACAAAGGATCTGATTCGTAGGTATAAATCCCACTCATCACTGGGTATGCTTCACAGATTTCCACTAGTAATCTGCCTCACCACGGAACATAAAGGTGGCGAATGGAACCTTCTGTTCCTCCGTTCATCCCAAGACATCAAATATCTTGGTAATTTGCTAAACCTATGTTTTCGCCTCGATCGGATCTGGTTTCCCAAAAACTCCGGTGGTCCCAACTCCTTGACCTGCTTGGCTGTGACAAGCCGGGTGTTGCTATTATTTCCACGCGTATTTTGAATAGGTGTCTCTCTCATCTGATTTTGCATGAATTGCAAAAGGCTTCTAAACATCCCATCATTCATCGTTTATTCGATAGTGTTGTTTACAGGAGGAATATTGTTGTCCTGTTGCACGTTCTCCTAGTTGGTGATTAAAGGCATCTCCACGGTCTCATTCACTCCATTGTTAACATTTTCTGCTGTCATTCTCAAATACTGCCATAAAATAAGGGTTAATTAAAGAAATTGACATACCACATAATACCTCTATATTCTGACCGACAGACAAATAAGCTTAGGTAGGACACACTAGCGTAGGATTTACTTGTCTCTCCCCTCCTAGTTCCATTCCCCAATCTCCGCTAGAGACTATATCCCTAAGCTCTGATACCAACTGTGAACGCCCCCAAAATAGGTATACACAACCCATTCTGAGTCGCCAAATACATGGTACAGAAAACAACTACAACTTCTTTATTACAATTGTCGTGCAAAATACGACAACACATATACTGTGAGTTTAAATACAAATATTGTCTTCTAGACAATATCCACACTCAAATAAGTCCTCTTTATAATTATTGATACACTATTTTACAAAATAGTGAGGACTACTAAAACAACTGCCTTGAAACATCACTCCACACCCCGACTAGTTCCCATTATATTCTCGCCTCCTAAGAAGAATAATGGAGCAAAAAGAAAAAGGGTGAGCTCAACTAGCCTAATAAGAATATTATGACTAAGATAATGAATAACAAATTATCGTTAGCCTTCAACAAATCAGATAAAATATAATCGACAACAAGTTTTAGATCAATATTCGCAGCGAAAATAACAATTCATTAGAAGAGTTAAATAGAGAATGAAATCTACTATCATCTATGAATTTAAAAGTCCATCATCAATATTTTATCCCTGTAACATCAATAAATATACATCTCGAATCAAATATTTATCTTTGCACTACGGGCCAAAGATATTCATTTGTATCACCAGTTGGTCATGCTCATCTCAACACCTGTTCATCTTTGCACAACGGACCAAAGATATTCATTAGGTAATCATTCATCTTTGCACTACAAGCCAAAGATATTCAGTTATATCACCATTTAGGACTGAGGATGATGAAAAATATCTTAAAGATAACGAATCCAGTGAGATAACAGATCAAAGATTAGGGATTCGTACTTTAGTTTATCCAAGTTCAAAAATACTCCATAATAATCAATTGTGGAGCAAAATTCAAGAATGAAGATCAAGACATGGATACAATCAAAGATAGTAACCATAATAGTTAACTTGGACAAAGAAAGAAAAATTTCATTTTTTTTGTAAATAGTGCCATATTCGTGAATAGTAACCCCGAAATGAAAAAGTAGAAATTTCACAAGAAATATCATACTTCGTGAATAGTACTCGTGAATAGTATCGTATTCATGAATAGTGCCGTATACATGAATAGTGTCGTATACGTGAAAAGTGCCATATATGTGAATAGTAATCCCGACACGCGAAAAGGTAGAAATTCCACACACAAAAAAATTATACTTCGTGAATAGTACTCGGGAATAGTACCATATTCGTGAATAGTGTCGTATACGTAAATAGTGTCGTATACATGAATAGTAACCTCGACATGAAAAGGTAAAATTTTCACAATAAAATTCATACCAATATTTTGGTATAATGATATTAAAGAAATAACATCATTTACGAAGAAAATAACATCCCTTACCTAAAAAGAATAGTACTTCTAGCTAAAATATCGGATATAACGCTAAAGAAAACTTGCACTGAATAATAACTCTCAAAGTATCTAAATACTCACAAAATACACTCGATATTATAGAGAGAGAAAACTTCAGATTCTAGTGTGATTTTCAATTCTAACTAAGCACCCTATTTATAGAAAAAGGCCTGAACGCCAAAGCAGACTAAATTAATTAAATAATATTTTACCAAAAAATTTCACGCACGCCACAATTGATCAAATTTCAGCACGCCACAGTGGGGCATACTAAATTCAGAATTTCCAAACCAACTAAAAGTGGGGTCCGCCCATATTTTTAATTAAAACATTATTTATTTCTAAAACTTCAATAATTCATAATAAATAGCCCTTTTATTAAAAAAAAATCGAATCTTGTGTCTATTTCGTAGGAATTTTAATTCTTTACAACTTTGTAGAAGAAAGTTTTTCCAAATTCTAAACAGAAAGTGATCGAAATCCACATACGGACGATTTTTAATACCTCCATTCTAACAAAATACTGATAAACACCCCCCCATTCTGACAAAATACTAATAAAACACCTCAGCATTAATTCCTTTCATTTATATCCACATAAAATAAATATTTCCTTATCATATAAATCAATAATTAATTATTCACAAATAATATTACAGAATCACAATTATGACAACCAAAGTCGCTCCTGTTCCCGAGAAGAAGGGCTTTTCAATAAGGATTTCTCCTTACTGGCACGCAATTAGGTGACCAAATCCTTTCCTAGGCAGAACTTCTATAGACATTGCTAATAATGTTTTCTAATAATATTATTCAAATAATATGAATTATTGATTTGATAATGGGAAATTTTGTGCAGTGACAATTATTGAATTAACAACAATATAAAATATCAATGTAACAATTATTGAATCAATAAAATAAAATATTGAATAGTAACTACTGTAACAATTATTGAGTAGTGTCTTCTTATGTAAGAATCAATAATCCAATAATATTGTGCAATACCGTGTGCTACTGTGCAACCACGCGTATTACTGTATTTTAACCACCAGGTAGTCCAACAGTGTTAACGGTAACAACTACGTCGTTATTTATAAAAACTCAAATCATTCGACCGTTTTCTGTTATGGGGCTCACAAATGGTTGTGTCATCGTACGAATATTCCCCGACAACAAGAATATTCCACGACTAAACGAATATTCTCCGACAACAATGAATATTTTATAACCACTTGCTTATTTCACAAAATTTGCACATTTTACCCATAACTAACCACATTAATCAAATCCACCCCTTACTATTTTAAAATAATAATTAGAGGAAATTTAATTTTATTTATAAAAAGTTGGGGTCTTACATTGATCCTCCTCCTTAGCCTTCTATCGTGTTCCTCCTTCGTGCTAGAGAAAGTTGTTTCAAGCCTCTAAATCATTTCTCCAATCTAGGGTTAACAAAAAATGTCTTTCAAAGTGTCTAATGGAATATATTTATACCCCCAAGTGAAGTCCTAACCCTCTAAGAAGTAGTAATCCAAAACCCCATCAAATTACTCAGCAATTACAAAACTAAAAATTCCTTGTAGCCAACCTGGCACTACCACGCCGGGATTTACTAAGCAATCAAGGCGTTGTCACCCGATAAATGAACAACCTTCTCGAGACTCCGGACACTGCACTTTCGTGCTAGAGACCTGTTAGTTCCCAAAGAGTACCTGATAGATCTGAAGGGGGTTAAATAGATCCTTTTTTAATTTCAAATTTTTTTCTATTTTATTTTGTATTTCTAATTATTTAGCATATGATAAACACAAGAATCTTTTCAAGCACAGCGGAATAAGTAAAAGATCCCCTTCATTGATATATTCATAATCATACATACATTGTTCGTAGAGTTAGTTCAGTGGTAAGCAGTTAAAACATTCATAGCAGTTATAGCAGTTAATGTACATAAAGTAAATGACATAAAGTAAAAGACATAAGGGGTTTTAAGTGGTTCAGAGACTCAATCTCCTAATCCACTCTTCTGCTTTCAACTGGCAGGATTTCCACTAAGGAAGGGCAGCACCCTAAATCACTAAGATTCCTTCAAGGCCAGCAGCCTTGGGACTTCAGTTCACTAAGAACTCTTTAAGGCCAGCAGCCTTGGAACTCCTCTAGTTCCATAGGAACTCTTCAAGCCCAGCGGGCTTGGAACTTCATTTAGTCCCTCCGGACAAGGACCCCTCAGGCCCTGGCTTCTTGTTGTTGTAGTTGTTGTAGTTGTTGGTGCTGAGCTGCTAAGATGTCTTTAAGCTTGAACATCTTATATACTTAGCAACTTGGTATGGTCCTCTTTATATTTTTCCTCTATTCTGGACCACATCTTCTCTAGTGCAGCTGATCTTCACTTTTTTTGCTCATCTTCATCTAGTGTCAGCTGTGCACCATCACCATCTAGATTGTCTAAGTCTCTGAGCTTTTGGTAGACTTTGTCTGACACTTAGCAATCCCTAAACCCTTCTTAAATATTTTGCAAACATGATTCTACTTCTGTTCTTTCTCAGCTTTTGGTTCATGGTGATATGTAGAGTGGCTCTCTTGATCTTCTTTATATTCTGCCACTTTTCTAAATGATATCTTCTTGGCCTTCTCGGCTCTTAGCTTGGCTGCCATCTTTAGTGGCATTCTCATCTTTGTTGAGTGATGCTCTAATCTGTTTAAGTCCTTCTTCAAAGCTGCTTTACTTCCACCTATGTAGTCTCATTGTCACTGAGACTTGTTCTCTTAATCTCTGGTGGAACTCGTAGAGTCAACAATAGCATTCCAATAACTCAACGATTCTGCAACTTAGCAATCATCAGCACTCTTGATCGTTGAAGCTCATTCTGATTTATACTCCTTGTCAATCTTCCCATTAGAAAGTAACCGTTAAAAGCTATTCAAATTTGCTTCACAGATCTTGAGTTATTTGGTGTAGACTGTAGATGTGACATGACATGATTTTATGACACTGCAGTCTACTGTTTCACCTACCCCGTCAGAGATGTCATTTTGATGTCTCGGGCAGGTCAACAACTTTATTTCCCCCTTCTGATTTCTAGATCATAGGTTGTCCTTTTGCATCGATGATCTCAATAAACTCTTATCCGAATACCAATCCTTCAGATTGAACCGTTGCCAATGCTTCAATCTTCGGATGACCGAACACTACGATTCTAATACTTGCTTTCTTGGACCTGATCGCAGTGTCTTGTTGACTATTTCTCATTGACATGTAGAGTCAACACTACGATCTTGAAGAGTGTTGATTGGATCTTCAATGTAGAACACTTCTTCCTTCTCTTGTGCAGTACTTTAAAACTTTTGTTTGCTTCCACTGTTCTGAGATACTGATGGCTTGACACTTTGTTCTAGCCCCTTCTAAATAGCAAGACACTTCAGATTTGTGGCATGTCCAACTCGCTTTCTCCTTGTGATCTCCCGTTCACCAATCATTAATGGACTGACTCAATGCTTAATCAATTTAGCCTTGTTCTTGGTGACGGTAAAGATCTCTCGTAGTACACTCCATCAGTTCTTTATTTGTTTGGCAAACACTACGATCCTAGTTGCTTCCATGATCATTGTCTTCTGATTACTTGACAACTACTGCACTCACGGACTTTCCTTAGTCAGTTACTGAAGTCTTCTTATGATCAACTTGTGGAAGACTTCATCTCGAATGGCTTCACAACTCAATCTGGATGTTGATTGGGTTGATGCTTAGATCTTCTGTTAGCTTACATGCCATTCGTTGAGTGCTATCTAGTTTCTTTCAGGTGGGATGTATCTTTGCAGTACCAACCAGAGGCTTCGTTCCTTTGGATATTCTGGGAGTGCTCATTTATTGAGAATCGTGTTTACTCTACGATTCTGCCTTGGCGTTGTGAGCACATCTGTTAAAGCCTTAGTTATGCACTCTACGAGTCTGCCTTGGGTTGTGCAGACACTACGACTTCGAGATCAGATCTTGACACTCTACGATTTCTGTCGTTGTGCTTGTTGTCTTCATCTGATCTTGCTTGACTACGATCTCTGCCTTTGATATGATCAATAGACTCTACAATTCTGAGTGTAGTCTACGATTCTTGACTTGGCTTGGGCAAATGCTCGGTCGGCTCATAGGTAGGCTGTCTCTATAATTCTGAACATGACTTCCTCAGCAGACTACGATTCTGAGGAAGTTCTACTCGACACACTACGATCCTTCCTCGTCTCTCTTGGCAGCCTATGAACTTGTTGACTTAGTCATATTCTAGCCTTTTGTTTTGATGATGAAATGTTCAAGTACTAAATTGTTTTATAGTATTTCAGGTATTTTGGTGATAAAGAGCTTTGATTGGATATTCAAGAATTTGAAGGAGTTTCACTTTTCTAGGAAAATCAATGTAAGGTCAATTGCATAATAATTGATTTTTTATTTAAAGGCTCTAGGACATATTATTTGCATTATTATATGTCTTAAATGAAAGATATTTTTAAATGATTTTATGAAAAATGTTTTATCCGTGTTACATGTTTAGCATGCAAATTATAGTTAATTCACACACTTGGATTACACGTGGTTATATATATCAGTGTGTCTTGTTAGCTAAAAAGATGGATTGTGATATGCATGCATGTAATCATAATTTTCTAGAATAACTAAAGAACGATAGCTTCTTTATTGGGATTTGCGATTTTCAAGGTGAAATGGTTTATTGGAACTCTAAGTATTGTTGAGAAAAGAGTATGATGTCATACGTCATTTCAAATGTTCCTTTATTAGCTCTGCACGTCATTTATGTGGAGATAAAGTCAAGCTTTATTGTTGTGGGTAATTCTTTTAGTTATTATCTCTTAAGTATCTTGATTTATTCAAACTTTGGCAACTAACAAGAAGTTGGTTTTGGATAAATACTGTGGACTTAGTCTTAAGCTTTACCGTTGTGGTTTTTGTCATTTGTTTAATTAGATCATATCTTTTATTAACGGTAACTTGTATAAAGGACTATAAAAATGTTGTTTCTCATTTGAAAAATATACAACTCACGAATTATTATTGCACTTATTATTATTGAGCAAATTGATTTACTGAGTGCAATTCTTGAGAAGCTAAGCAGTTTAATTTCTGGTATTATTTGAGGTGGTATTCGGTAAGAAATTATTTGCTTATTTATTTTGTGCTACTTGATCATTGCATATAGATGAGCCTTTAATTGTTAAATTAATTATTCTTGCATTGATCATAGACCTCTATATTTGTATTGAATTTTCTATTTAGACTAAGTGTAGTCTAAAGGTGTTAATCCTAGTGGATTAGAGAAAAGATTTACAAACAGGTTCAAGGAAGCAAAGGTGCTTGAAGAGTGCATAGGTGCACAAGGAGCAAGAGAGCTCAAGAGGAATTAATTGTTAATTAATTTTTGTTGAAATCTGTTTTGTAATCTGTATTTATTTATAAAGAAATAAATAAAGTGAGTCTCCAATACTAGTTGGTATTGGACGTGGACTAGGCTATTATTATAGAGGTAATAAATTTGAACCACGTAAAAAATCTTAGTGTTGATTTTATTATCTGCTTTACTTTAAAATCACATAAGTTACTTAATTATCTTAATTTGACTACTTGCATTATATTAAGATAATTCTTTAACATCAAGTTTTTTATTAGGCTATATTAATTCGGTAAACTAATTTCAATCAATATAGTAGCCTGAAATTAATAGTTTTCAAAAGTTGGTCATAGATTGATCCCGCACTTATTCAACCCCCCATTCTAAGTGTGCCTAGATAAATTTCATTTGGTATCAGAGCAAGGCTCTACTTATCTTGGTCTTAAAGGTGACTTGTAGGGAAAGATTCTGATATGGCACAGTTCAACAATCAAGAAGGTCAATCAACCAATAGACCTCCTTTGCTTCTTGGAACGGAAAATTACAACTTCTGGAAGTTCCAAATGAGGATCTATTTGAAAAGAGACCTTTGGGAATGGTGGGTTGTGGAAAACGGACCAATGATTCCATGAAGAGATGATGGGACACCAAAGATTCTGCTAGAAATGGATCCAACCGAAATCTACATGGTTTCATATGATTCAAAGGTAATGAACACACTTCTCAGTGGCATGGTACAATCCGAAATAGACAAAGTTTCCTCTTGCAACACAGCTAAAGAAATTTGGGATACTCTAGTGGTAAGTCATGAAGGTACTTCCAAAGTACGAGAAGTCAAGCTAAGCATGCTTATGCATGATTATGAAATGTTCAAGCTCGAAAAGGATGAAACCATTAAGCTAGCTCAAGCAAGATTTCTAGTCCTTATAAACTCCTTAAAGCTACTGGACAAGACTATTCCTCAAAGTGAGATCAACCGTAAGTTGCTTCGGGCTATGCCCAAAAGGTTTGCTTCTAAAATCACTACTCTTCAAGATTCTGCAACTATTTCTTCCATGGATACTTTAACTTTGTTTGGTGAATTAGAAGAATATGAACATCAGCTAAAGAGATATGATGATGAGGAGGAAACCCCTCGAAGAAAGGTTTTAGCTCTTAATGCAGATAACAAAGAGGAGCTTGATGATGACTCAAATGAAGAAATAGCAATGATGTCACGAAGACTCAAGGGGCTACTACAAAGGAAGAACAAAAAAAGAAATACTTTCAATTCAAATAAGTCCAAAGGAAAGCAAACTGAAGAGACGTGCTTCGAATGTGGACGTCCTGGTCATTTCAAGAAAGATTGTTTTCAATTGAAGAACAAAGGGAAGACAAACTACAAAGACATCAAGAAGAACAAAGCCCTTGTGACTTGGAGTGATGAGGAATCCGAAGTGGAGATCGATGCTAAAGATGAGATTGCTCAAGTATGCTTCGTGGGAATTGAAGGTGAATCCAATCAGGTATCTTTTAATGAATTGAACTCATTAGAACAAGAAAATAAGAAGTTAAAAGAAAAGAATGCATGCTTAAGAGATTTAGTTAATACTTTAATGAATGAAGTGGATTCACTAATAGATGAAAAGAAAGAAATTGAAAAGGAATCAATTTATAAAGAAGAGAAGGTTTTGATTGCTAAGATTGATTATTTTGAAAATTTTAACAAAATACTTTTCAACAAGGTAAAATTCTTGAATAGTGAAATCCAATAATTGACTAATGAGTTACAAATGAGAGATGTGTGTATTGATGCATTTAGTGATAAATCTCCTATTAAAATCCTTCCTGATAATGAGCTTCAAAAAAAAATAACTTCATTAAAATTATCTCTTGCTAAATTTGTCCAAGGTGAAGAAAATTTGAATGTCATATTAGGAAAACAAAGACCTAGTTTTGAAAGACAAGGAATTGGTTATGATCCTATGCATAAAAAGAGTAATATGAAAATGCTAAAATCAAAGTCACGATTTAGTTTAAATTATTGCTCTCCTTTCACAACTTGTAAACATTGTGGTATTAAAGGTCATTTAGATACAAATTGTTTCAAGAAATGAAATAAGGTTAAAAAGGTATGGATGAAAAAGAGTGATTTGCTTGCTACTAACATAAGTGGACCCAAAAAGATATGGGTACCAAAAGGATAAATTATTCTTTCTTGACAGGTATGCTTAAAGGCAAGAGTTCCATCTCAAAAACGGATTCTCGATAATGGATGTTCTCAAAGACACGACCCAAGTGATAAATCAAAATTTGTAGAACTAAATATCAAGAAGAAGAATGCAACTACATTACGCTTAGAGACAACAAAACCTCATGTAGATAATTGGAAAAGGTAAAATAGATAATGGCAAGGTAAGTATAAATAATGTGCATCTTGTTAATGGCCTTGAATTCAATTTAATTAGTATTAGCCAATTAATGGATAATGGTCATCAAGTTAACTTTGAAAAAGATAAATGCACAATATTTCATGTTACTAACAATACTACTCTAGTTACACAAAGAGAAGGAAATATATATACTCTTGATTTTGAGCAACAAGATGAAGAGCTATGTCTTACATCTGTACAAGATGAAGCTTACTTATGGCATAAAAGGATGGGACATGTTCACATGGACTTAATCAAGAAATTGTCCTCAAAGAATCTCGTCAAAGGATTGCCAAGAATCAGGTTTGAAAAGAAAGGAATATGTATTCCTTGTCAACTGGGAAAACAAGTAAGAACTTCTTTTTAAGCAAAGAATATGGTATCAACCTCCTCTCCTTTGCAACTACTTCATCTTGATCTATTTGGACCGGAAAGGCATTCAAGCATTAATGGTAAATTCTATGCTTTCGTAATAGTTGATGATTTTTCAAGATACACATGGGTATTATTTTTGAGAACTAAGGATGAAGCATTTAAAGAGTTTGGAAAATTAATAAGTAATCTTGAGACTAAGTATAGCTACAAACTCATTAGAATTAGAAGTGATCATGGTACTGAGTTTCAAAAAGATTTCATAACCTTTTGTGATCAAAGAGGTATTAGCCATGAATTTTCAGCCCCAAGGACTCCTCAACAAAATGGGGTGGTGGAAAGAAAGAATAGGACTCTACAAGAGACGGTGAGAACTCTACTACAAGAAAGTAAGCTTCCAAAGAAATTTTGGGCCGAAGTAGTAAGTACATCATGTTATGTTTTAAATAGAGTACTCATTCGTCCTATTATTTTGAAAACACCTTATGAGCTTCTAAATAATAAAATTCCAAATATAAGTTATTTCAAAGTTTTTGGTTCGAAATGTTTCATCTTAAATACAAGTGATAATTTGGGAAAATTTGATGCTAAATCATATGAAGGAATTTTCATTGGTTATTCTCAAAATAGTAAGGCTTATCGTATTTTCAATATTAGAAAGTCATGTGTAGAAGAATCTGTTCATATTACTTTCAATGAGACTAACATTGATCTTCCAAAAGAAAGTGAAGATGCTGCAGGAAATTTAGAAACAGTCAGAATTCCAGCAAACCGAAAAGAACAAAATGGGAGCCCAAATGAGCAGTTTCAGGAAACTGAAATGGACAACCAGCAAGAACATGAACCTGAAAATTTGCAGGATGCTGAAGATGAGTCCCATGATCAAGAGGAAGTCTTGCATGACATTCAAATGCCAAAAACAGCTAGATATGTGAAGAATCATCCTCCAAAGAATATCATTGGAGATATCAACAAAGGCCAAACCACACGAAGAGGTTTACAAAATCATTGTGCATTCTCTGCATTTTTGTCACAGGTTGAGCCAAAGAATGCAAAGGATGCAGTTCTAGATGAAAATTGGTTATTGGAAATGCAAGAAGAACTTCAACAATTCGAAAGATGCCAAGTATGGGAACTCATGCCTCCTCCAAAAGATGCCTCCATCATTGATACGAAATGGGTATTCAAGAACAAAATTGATGAGCACGGAACAATCACTCGAAACAAAACAAGGCTAGTAGCCCAAGGGTATAACCAACAAGAGGGAATCGACTATGAAGAAACCTATGCACCAGTGGCTAGGTTAGAATCAATCCGAATTTTGTTGGCGTTTGCATGTTACAAGAAGTTTAAACTGTATCAAATGGACGTAAAGAGTGCTTTCCTCAACGGATATATTAATGAAGAGGTGTATGTAAAGCAACCTCCTAAATTCGAGCATGAAAAGTATCCTAATCATGTCTACAAATTAAAGAAAGCTCTTTATGGCTTGAAACAAGCTCCAAGAGCGTGGTACGACAGGTTAAGTAAGTATCTCTTATCAAATGGATTTATTAGAGCTAAAATAGATTCTACATTATTTATTAAGCATAAAAATATAGATATAATTATTGTTCAAATATATGTAGATGATATAATTTTTGGTGCTACTAATGATCATCTTTGTGAGTGGTTTTCCAAGTGCATGCATAAAGAATTTGATATGAGCTTAATGGGTGAACTCAACTACTTTTTGGGACTTCAAATCAAGCAAACGAAGGACGGATTTTACATCCATCAAACCAAATACACAAAAGAATTACTCAAGCGATTTGGCTTTGAAGGATCTAACTCAAAAGGTACACCTATGAGCACATCAATAAAGCTCACCACTGATGACAAAGGTATTGATGTTGATATAACAAAATATCGAGGTATGATTGGATGTTTGTTATACTTAACTGCTTCTAGACCCGATATAATGTATAGTGTTTGTCTATGTGCATGATTTCAGGCAAAACCCAAAGAATCACACTTAAATGATGTTAAAAGGATTTTGAAATATTTAAGTGGTACAATAAATTTAGGGTTATTCTATCCAATTTCCAATCACTTTGAACTAATAGGTTATTCAGATGCTGACTATGCAGGATGTCAAATCGATAGAAAAAGTACGAGTGGTACTTGTACTTTCTTGGGACAAAGTCTCGTATCATGGCATAGTAAAAAGCAAACCTCAGTTGCTCTTTCAACTACTGAGGGTGAATACCTAGTTGCAGGAAGTTGCTGCTCTCAGATATTATGGATGCGTCAAACTCTATGTGATTTTGACATATTTTGTGATTGTGTGCCTATTTATTGTGATAATTCTAGTGCTATAGACATATCTAAAAATCTTGTGTTACATTCACGTACAAAGCACATAGAAGTTAGACATCATTTTTTAAGAGACAATGTGTCAAAAGGTTTAATTAAATTGATTTTTATTCCAACTGAAAATCAAATTGCAAATATTTTTACTAAACCACTAAGTGAAGATAGATTTTGCATGTTACGAAGAGAACTTGGGATGTGTCTTGCATAATTTATTTTCAAATATGTGTTATCCTAACTTGCATGTATATCTCATTAACTAGGATAATTATGTTTTCGGTTGCTATTTTAAATCACTTAATTTATGGATGCGAGAAATAAGGATTATATCATGATTAGTGTTGGAAACCGAAAAGTCCAGTCAGCTAGAGTGTTTCTTGAGCAACGTAAGCGTACATATATCTCATCATTGTTTTTGGAAATTGAAAAGACCGGATGACAGAAGGGTTTTTAGGGAGCCGTGTGAGTACATGTATTTTATCTATTAAGTTTTTTTAAAAAAAAAACTTAAAAGACGGGACTGTGAGGGTTTCTAGGGAGACGTAAAGACTTGGGAGACGTCAAGATACAATACATGCATTCATTTTTTTTATATACCCTGTATATTTCCATTCTCTTTATATCCTCTTATTCTCTCTTACTCTCGTATCTTGCTCTGTTCTTCATCTGAAATCTTCAATCGATCATGAGAACTCGAACACATAAACGCTCGATGAGGGATTCCGACGACGAACAGACCATCGTTCCTCCCCACTCTACTGCCGGACCATCTCGCCAGAAAAGGAAAATAAAGAGGGCTGTGTCGTCAGAGGAAGAGTATTTGGACTCTTCGGCGTCTGAAGCATCCACTTTCAGTCCATCACTGCCTAAATCTATCGGAACCTCATGGCGACGTCAGACTCAGTCTTTCAAGCCGGAAGTTACACCTCCTTCGATTTCGATAAACCCTAATCTATCCTCTGATCTGCCTGACAACTACTTTCGAAGTAATGCGTATGAGGTACGATTTAAAATAGTCATTTTTCCTAAACAATTTGTCTACGAAAAATCTGTTGATCAGATCTATTTTCAGCAATCCTCTCTCAAACTGTTATTTGAATCTTGTGGTATATCATCTATGTTTTTCCTCCCTCTGTGGCATATCCTAGTCTTGTTCAACAGTTTTATACGAATCTAGAATGCCATGGTGATTCTTATACCACGTTTGTCAAAGGCAAATCTCTTTATTTTTCAGTTATGGATTTTGGTAGTATTTTAAATATTTCTTCTTCTGGTGTATGTCCTTTCACAAAGAAAGGAGCTGTTCATTTTCCATTTACTCCATTGGAACAGCTTCAAATTGTGATGAACAATAATCGGTTAACTGATGTTTTCACTCCTAAAACTGTGGACGTTTCTCCAATTTCATGTGTCCTTCATCATCTTGTTAGGTATAATCTGTTGCCTCGGTTAGGTGGAGGTGTAGATTTTACATATCAGGATTTGATTATTGTTGCTCTTATTTTAAGAGGAGTATCTTTCAATTTGTCTCAACTCATGCTTCATCACATGACTGCCTGTCTGCAAAAATCTAAGACTTGTTTGCCTTACAATGCTACTCTCACTACTTTGTTTAAACATTTTAAAATTTCATTTGACAATGAAAATTCTGTTTCAGTTACAGATTCTATTAGTGTCAGTTCCCTGAAAATGTCACGTATCAATTTACTTGATGGTTTATTTGTTAGAATCACTTTTGAAACTCCTGCTCATCCAGTTTCAATTCTGTCTTCTCCTGTTCAGCCCATTACTCAATCCTCTCCTGAAATCATTGACATGTTGACAATGATAGTCAATAATCAAGAAAAAAATGCAGCTTGAAATGACTGCCCTTCATAATCGAATGTCTATGTTGGAAAAAGGTAAGTTGCCCTTGGGTGCACCTAAAATCAATAAACTCTATCATAATATTGAAGATGATTTTATTGATTTGCAAGCTGGTTTTGAGGTGCAAACAACTGCCTTGGCTGAAATGATGTAACGCAAACTTAATCGCAATTCTTGTCAGTTGAGTCAGGAAATTAAATTCGTTAGTAACCAGGTTGGGGAGTTAGCTGAGTTTATGGCTCTGAGGTTTAATGATGTTGGTTCTAAACTCCATATGCAGCGCAAGCATTCAACTGTCCAGGAGTGGGTCCATTACAATTGGTTAGCTGAGTATCAAGGAGAGTTTTTGGATGTCCCTCTACCCCCTGCCACTGTCATTCCAAGACCTCCACAATTTGCAGCTGATTTAAGCATTGCTGAAAAAGTCCACCGAGCCAATCATCGTCCATATTTCACTCAGCGTGCAGCTCAGCGAGCGACAGTGGTAGAGCTCGACGAATGAATTGTTCCTTTTTTTGATGATAAAGGGATAGAGTTTTTATGAATGTTTATGTGGTTATTTTGTGATTATTTTGGACGGATTTTAAAAACTGTTGGTTTTTGGTTTTTGGTTTTTGGTTTGGTGTGCATCACCAAAAGACTAATGGTTAATTATGTTTAAATTTGGGTTTATGATTTTTAAATATTTGATATATTTGCAGTAAATATTTTAAATTTTGCTGAACTAACGCTACTGCAAGTTGTTTACAAATATTTTACTGAAAATCGAATTTCAGTACCCTGAAATGATATTGATGCATGGATTTAGGGGGAGCTTATTATTTTATGCATATATTCAGGGGGGAGTTTTTGAGAGTTAAAACAATTTTGGGCTGTCATAATCAAAAAGGGGGAGAATGTTGACTTAGTCATATTCTAGCCTTTTGTTTTGATGATGAAATGTTCAAGTACTAAATTGTTTTATGGCATTTCAGGTATTTTGGTGATAAAGAGCTTTGATTGGATATTCAAGAATTTGAAGGAGTTTCTCTTTTCTAGGAAAATCAATGTAAGGTCAATTGCATAGTAATTAATTTTTCATTTAAAGGCTCTAGGACATATTATTTGCATTATTATATGTCTTGAATGAAAAATGTTTTTAAATGATTTTATGAAAAATGTTTTATCCGTGTTACATGTTTAGCATGCAAATTATAGTTAATTCACACACTTGGATTACACGTGGTTATATATATCAGTGTGTCTTGTTAGCTAAAAAGATGGATTGTGATATGCATGCATGTAATCATAATTTTCTAGAATAACTAAAGGGCGGCAGCTTCTTTATTGGGATTTGCGGTTTTCTAGGTGAAATGGTTTATTGGAACTCTAAGTATTATTGAGAAAAGAGTATGATGTCATACGTCATTTCAAATGTTCCTTTATTAGCTCTGCACGTCATTTATGTGGAGATAAAGTCAAGCTTTATTGTTGTGGGTAATTCTTTTAGTTATTATCTCTTAAGTATCTTGATTTATTCAAACTTTGGCAACTAACAAGAAGTTGGTTTTGGATAAATACTGTGGACTTAGTCTTAAGCTTTATCGTTGTGGTTTTTGCCGTTTGTTTAATTAGATCATATCTTTTATTAACGGTAACTTGTATAAAGGACTATAAAAATATTTTTTTCTCATTTGAAAAATATACAACTCACGAATTATTATTGCACTTATTATTATTGAGCAAATTGATTTACTGAGTGCAATTCTTGGGAAGCTAAGCAGTTTAATTTCTGGTATTATTTGAGGTGGTATTCGGTAAGAAATTATTTGCTTATTTATTTTGTGCTACTTGATCATTGCATATAGTTGAGCCTTTAATTGTTAAATTGATTATTCTTGCATTGATCATAGACCTCTATATTTGTATTTAATTTTCTATTTAGACTAAGTGTAGTCTAAAGGTGTTAATCCTAGTGGATTAGAGAAAAGATTTACAAACAGGTTCAAGGAAGCAAAGGTGCTTGAAGAGTGCATAGGTGCACAAGGAGCAAGAGAGCTCAAGAGGAACTAATTGTTAATTAATTTTTGTTGGAATCTGTTTTGTAATCTGTATTTATTTATAAAGAAATAAATAAAGTCAGTCTCCAATACTAGTTGGTATTGGACGTGGACTAGGCTATTATTATAGAGGGTAATAGCTGAACCACGTAAAAAATCTTGGTGTTGATTTTATTATCTGCTTTACTTTAAAATCACATAAGTTACTTAATTATCTTAATTTGACTACTTGCATTATATTAAGATAATTCTTTAACATCAAGTTTTTTATTAGGCTATATTAATTCGAAAAACTGATTTCAATTATTATAGTAGCCTGAAATTAATAGTTTTCAAAAGTTGGTCATAGATTGCTCACACACTTATTCAACCCCCCATTCTAAGTGTGCCTAGATAAATTTCAGAACTCCGAGATCTATTATCTTGCAGACTACGATTCTGCCTCGATAGCTCTCGAGTTTTCCTTAACTCTCCTGGCAGACTACGATTTCTGGTGCAATGCCTGACGATCAGACAAGCCTATCTATTACATCATAAGATCAACCTAACATGCTTAATCTTTCTTTATTTATAGTCCTTGTACATCATTTCTTTTTAAGGACTTTACAAAGTTATTTTGCTTATGTAGGATCAACCTAACATATTTGATCAATTCATTCTAAGTCCTTGTACATATGTTTCTATAATCTATCAGAGGACTTTACAGCTTTTTTTAATGCAAGCATACTTGCATATTCATTCATATATATATCATAATCAAATCATATGTAAATAGGAATATTATTCACATATTTATTCCTAACAAAGACCTCTCCTGGTCAAAAATTATCTTTCCTTTATCCGCCATCTGTTCAACTTAAAACAAGTAGGTGATTGAAAAAAAGTAACACTAAAATAGACCCTCCTTATAGAGCCAATGTTAACGCCAAAATCTGTCTATTCGCCGAATCACCAATCAACGAACTTAAACCTACACAGTAAATAAACAAACACACTGAGAAGTTTGACGGTCAAGGCCGCCGGGGGATAGCTGCCGGAGGATAGCTCTGGTGTGAAAATAAGTACATGCCAAAAACGTTAACAATGGAGGTATGTAATTGCTTTAGTGCGTAAAAGTATATGTGTACCTAAAACCTGAATTATGGTCATATGTTTATAATTTGATCACATCTCCCCCAATTGGACTAGGAGTCCTATATAAAGATAACTGTAAATATTCCAACTGAATAAAAAAAATTCACTTCCTCAGTAATAGAAGTAAAATAGAATAAAGATGCTACAAGTCAATCAGGATTGTAATCATTCTAGAATCAGGGGTGGATCTACTTGAGAGCAGTGGAGGAAATTAACCCCACTAGATTTTTAGGGGGTCAATTTGTCCTCCTTCCCAAAAAATGAACGTTCCCGAAAAATAAATGTTGTAATTTAGTATCAATTTTTAAGTCAGATCACAATCATTTACTCATGAACACTGTCAAATAAGTGAATTTTATCTCCAAACCAACTCACTTTGAAGTATGGTGGTTGTTAGCATCGAAAGTTGTGGAGATTATGAAGATTAATTAGAATAGAGAGTGTAGTGCCCCGTGTATACAATTTACCTAAAAAATTAATGACGGTCTCAAATTTGTACCCATTCCCCTATTTCTTTTTCAGTTTATCTAGTCACAATGTTAACCCATCAAAGAAAAATTATTTAAAACATATTGTAGTTTTTATAATATTACAAATTTAGTAATTGTTTGTGAATTTTTACAATTATTTAAAATAAGGCTATCATGATATTTTTACAACAACGTCGATCATCACAAAAAATAAAATTTCACAGATGAATGGATGAATGATTGTTTAGTAACTTACATTATTGAACATGATATTTTTGTAATTATCAAAAATGAGGCTATCATACAACAATTTTAAGTTATGAAGTCTCGAAAAATGTTAATGTAAGCAATATATTAATATTATTTAATTTTGTAATTTATTGTATTATATTTTTATTTTCTATTAAATTTTTTTTTTAAATTTGACCACACTGAACTAAAGGCTGAATCCTCCCCAATCTAAAATATTGAGTGTCCATAACCCACCAAATCTCCCAGACCCATTCATTCATAATATCCCAACGGTTTCCAAAACACCACAAGACAATAACCTGCTAGTGGTACAAATTGGAAGTGGCTTTGGCATCGTAAAATTTCATAAAAGCAAAAAGTCTTACTATGGTTAGTGCTTAAAGATTTAAAACAAATGAAAATAAAAGGCGTTATATGTGTGAGTCCGCTATTTGTACAAGTTGCGGTTTTGTGAAAAGTACACCTTGCTTGTTTTAAGGGATTAGAATTGTGTGGGTCAAGTATGTCAATTTCGGAGTGTGGGAGGTTAGTATAAAGTTAACTTTGTTCAATTGACTAATACGGTATTGACATGCAGGTCGGGAGGTGATCTCTCTGCGTGTCAGCAATGTATTGGTCAATTAATCAATTTACCATGACGTTAACTTCATGATAACTGAATCCGTTAATATATAATTCTTTATTTTCCTCACATATGTTGGAGTGGGTTCAAACAAACCTAACAAAACTCTTATGTGGTTGGGCACTTTTATTTATTGCTATCTTGTGGACTATATGGAAAAATCGTAACAAAGAAGTGAATAAAGATGCTGAAATTGACTATGCTATCTATCTTCTTTTGTGATTGATCTTGGACAACCTTTCGTTTGTACTCATTCTAACATAATTGTGATCCTTTTCCTAATCCTGTAAGGTGGAGATTGTCTCCTATGGATTGAAAAAATTAAGCTCAATTGCTTTTCAGTTACCATACCATATACGGTGGCTGAATTATTACTCTTCTTTCATTTCTCTTCTCTCGTAAATTTAATTCTCCTCTTTCTTTTCCACCTCAACTCGCCAAAATAATGTAATATGTATTATGTCGCACGTTGCATACTACTATTGGGGTTATTTGTTCGATTTAAAACGTGAGGGACTAAAGTTTCAAATTTTATATACTTGAATAAAGGGATAAATAACGTTTTGGTCATTTATCTTTGATCTCGGTTTTATCATTGTAGTTCAAACTTTTTTTTTCTAATCGAATAATCATCTTTTCAAAAACTTACAAAATGGTCATTCCGTTCGATTTTACATTCAAAAAAGCTGACGGAATCTTGACTCGCTTAAAGTTCATAGCTATTTTTACCGACGTGACCCGTTATTTTTGTTAATGTGGAGGTTAAAAATTTTCTTAAAAAAAATGTTACTCACAAGTCTCTAATCAGAAATTTTTTAAATTAGAAACCTTATATTTCAACAAAAATCATTATGCCAACTATCTACCATGCTTAAATTTATGTAATACTAATATTTAAACTAAGTAGTATCGTTTCTAGGAATTGTAATAATACAGTGACCAAAAAGGTATAATACACTGTAGTATTTCAATAAAATAATAATAAGGCTTAAATATGATTTACTATCCTAAACTACACAAGTTTTTGTAATAAAAAAAACGCAAATTTTTGTAATAATAAAAAAAAAGCAGTTTTTTAATAAAAAAAAAAAAACAACAACAACAAAAAAAAAAAAAAAAACAAAATGCAACAACACAAAAAATATTTTGTTTCAACATTTGGTAAACTTTTATAATTTGCAGTTTTATAATAAAATAAAATGCAGTTTTTATTTTATTAAAAAATGCAGTTTTTATAATAAAAAAAAAACACGCACACAAAATAAAAAATGCAGTTTAAAAAAAAAAAAACGCATAAAAAAAAAACCTTTGATTTTATTATAAAAACTGCATTTTTTAATAAAATAAAACTGCATTTTATTTTATTATAAAACTGCATTTTTAATAAAAAAACTGCGTTATAAAAACTGCATTTTATAATGAAAATAAAACTGCGTTTTTATATAAAAAAAAAACTGCATAAAAAAAAAAAAAACACAGAAAAAAAAAAACTGCATTTTTTAATAAAATAAAAACTGCATTTTATTTTATTATAAAACTGCATTTTTAAATAAAATAAAAACTGCGTTATAAAAACTGTATTTTTATAATGAAAATAAAAACTATGCTTTTATATAAAAAAACTGCATAAAAAAAACAAAAACAAAACACAGAAAAAAACTGCATTTTTATTTTATTATAAAACTTCATTTTTTAATAAAATAAAACTGCATTTTATTTTATTATAAAAACTGCATTTTTTAATAAAAATAAAAACTGCGTTATAAAAAACTGTATTTTTATAATGAAAATAAAAACTGCGTTTTTATAAATAAAAAAAACTGCATAAAAAAACAAAACACAAAAAAAAAATGCATTTTATTTTATTATAAAACTGCATTTTTTAATAAAAATAAAAACTGCATTTTACTTTATTATAAAAACTGCATTTTTACTTTATTATAAAAACTGCAAATTATAAAAGTTTACCAAATGTTGAAACAAAATATTTTTGTGTTGTTGTTTTTTTTTTTTTTTTAACGTTGTTTTTTTTTTATGCGTTGTTAGTTGTTTTTTTTATTAAAATAAAACCTTTTTTTTATTATTACAAAAAATTGCGTTCTTTTTATTACAAAAATTATGTAGTTTAGGATAGTAAATCATAATTAAGCCTTATTATTATTATTTTATTGAAATATTACAGTGTATTATCTCGTTTTGGTCATTGTATTATTACAATAATAATTATTATTATTATAGTTATTACAATTATTATTATTATTATTACAATTCCTAGAAACGATGCTACTTAGTTTAAATATTAATATTACATAATTTTAAGTACGGTGGATAGTTGGCATAATGGTTTTTTAATTTGAAGAGGTCTAGAGTTCAAGACTTGTAAGTAATATATTTTTTAAGAAATCCTCCACATCACCAAAAATAACGGACCACGCCAAAGAAAAATAACGCAACTAACTTCAAGACAACAAGATTTCGTCTGCTTTTTTTTTGGAAAAATCGAATGGAATGACCATTTTGTAAGTTTTTGAAAGTACAGTTATTCGATTATAACAAAAAAAATTTTAATAATCACAATAAAAATCGAATCTAGTACAATGACCAAAACATTATTTATCCGCTTATATGTTTGTGTTTTTTAAGGCTATAGTTACTTCACAATTTTCCCTTACCCTTACCCTTACCCTTACCCATTTGAAGATGAATGAGTGAGTGACAAAGAGAGGTGGCAGAACAGCAGATGAAAAATGGTTACAGCATCCATATCTCTATCTCCACAACCAATTCTCACCATTTTCAACTCTAAACCTCTTAAATCTCATAAACCCCAAAACTCGCCTCCTTTGATTTCTTCATGGCCCTCATCAATATCCACTATTTTCTCAAAAAGAACCCAACATTATCACAACCAACCAAAACCCCATGTAATAACCCCTTCAAAATCTACCCAAATTTGGAGAATTTCTGCTGTCCCTGAAAATTTTAGTCTTTCAGAAGCAAATCCTGTTGAGAATTCCGAGCAGATAGTTGCTACAAATGGAGATGGGGTATCCAATATTATATCGGTTCTTCTGTTCCTTGCATTTGTGGGCCTTTCCGTTCTTACTATTGGGGTAAGGTAACTAACTCATAAATTATTTTTATTTTTGGTTGAATGGGTGTCTTAAAACTACTTAATTGGTTCAGAAATTATAGATACATTTTGAAGTCAATTTGCAAAATTCTAAAATTGAAAACTGATATGATCATATATGATAATTAGTACTCCCTCCGTCCCTTTTTATCCATCCTTTTAGGGAGTAATTTGTTCATTTTTATCAGTCATTTGTAGATTTCAAGGAAGCAATGACTTAGTTTTCTATATTATTCCTAAATTAAGGACTAATTTGTTTCTTTTTCATCTTTTTAGTGAATTTTGAAATTTTGTATACAATTGATCCATCGGACAAAACATTAATTACATTTATTAATCTTTGTGTTATCTCCTAAAATGTTGATTAAAAAGGGACGAATGGAGTAGTACTTTGGGGTATAATTTTGGAATTCGAAAGGATGGGGTATAATTTTAATACATACATAGACTAAACAGTAAAAAAGTGTGAAGGAGGCTTACAACAAGGGAGGGAAAAACTAAAGTTAAAAAAATGTAACTTAATTAATTCCACAATATCATACTTAAATAGAACTAGACATTTGTATCAATCATTTGACCCCCTTTAGATCACACTTTCAAGGGAGGGATACTCTGCTCATTTCGGAAGAAATTCGATCAACCTGATTCTTCACTCTGCAAAGTTTCTCAAAATTATTAAATCCGAAGTATTCCCCCGCCCCTCCAAAAAAAGAAGCCTGAGAAAAGTTAATTGGGCCTTGGGGTGGGTTCATCCCCAATTCCAGGTTCCTATAATTTAAGTAAGCAGACCTTGGAAAGCAAGTCACAAAAGGGGTCATGTATTCATACAATTCATTCATCCACTTATATTGCGCTCAACTTGGCCTGGGACATTGTTATTCCAGCAGATTAGATATTGTATGGTATACAATGTACCATTCGATATAGGAAAGGCTGAGAAGAGTTGGAAAATTCATCTATTATTCCTTAAGCGGTTCCAATATTATTAGGGTTCCGTCAGTTTTATTGAGCAATTCCCAAATGCCTTGAAAAACACTTTGGAATTATAGGGCTGCTCACAAAATCAAACTTGCCTTTGTATGGATCATTGTACTTGTCTGTCCGCTTGAGCACATTCTCCACTAGAGAAGCTACGTCATCATTGATATGCTCCAGCTTCAACGCATCAACGTTGATGTGGCAAACAAAATGTGTGGGTGCAGGCAGGAGCGATGCTTGGAGAGCTATATTATGCCATTCCCAAAAAAGTCTCATCCTTGCATTTCCTATGGGACGTGCCAGAGCGTTGGAATTAGACGCTTTATTAGTGGCGATGGGTTTGGGTGGTTGTTTAAGAAATACGGCCTTAGAGCCGACAATGTGTTGGACGCACATATTGTCAACGTCTATGGCCGTGTGCTTGATAGGGGATCCATGGGGGAGGATTTATTCTCGGCCATCACAGGAGGGGTCGTGGCTAGCTTCGGGATTGTCACGTCTTGGAAACTTAGGCTAGTCAGCGTTTATCTAACTGTGATTGCCTTTATCAAGTATAAATATTTGAGTGGAAGTGCCACAGAACTCGCAGTGGCAAAACATCCCCTCCAAGCTCTCCAACAATTGCAAATAAAGAATAAGGAAAGTTTCATTCAAGTGGCCTTAAGCTCTCTCTTTTAGGGAAATAGAGCCCAATTGATGGGAATTATGTCTGAGAGGTTTCCGGTCTTGGGTTTGATGGAATCAAACTGTCATGAAATGCCCTGGATTAACTATTCAATTCTCTATTGGGGAGTAACCAAAGGGAATGAATATCCATTGGAGAATTTGCGCAACTGGACTGACAAGTGTGGGGGTCCATACAAAGGCAAGTCCGATTTTGTGAGAAGCCCCATCATTCTTTAAAGTGTTTTTCAAGGCATTTGGAAATTGTTCAATAAAAGTTACGAAGCATTGATGTATTGTAACCGTTCAGGAGAATAATGGATGAATTTAACAACTCTCCTCTATTTTTCCTTAGGCTGTAAATCGAACCAAGCATTTCGAGCTCAATTCGAAAAAATGTGAAGGAAACTCGGATTCGTTAATAATATGTTCCAAATCTGAGCACAAAAAATTGCTCGAATAAAATTACGAATAGAATCTGAGTAAAGTTGTACTTGACTCGTTTAGGATTCAAACTTTTCGAATTCTTGATCATGATTCGATACATACTGAATTGATACATATTCGAATAGATACTCAATATATTCTCTTATATATGTACAATTTAATAAAATTAAAATAAATAGTTATTATTTTTATTTAATTTTAATTGTATTTTTTTATTTGTAAAGTGTAATTCTAAATATATTTTCTAATTTCTAAGTAAATTAATAAGTTCAGTTTGGTAATTATATGTATTATAAAATTACTATGTGGATACTTGAATTCAAAGTCCGCGAGTAGTTTCAATATAATTTGATCCGAGTCGGATCAAATTCAAGTAATAAATATTCAAGCCGAGTCAAATTTGAGTAGTAGAGTTTTTCAAGTAAAATTCGAATCCGAGTAAAAAAATTACTTTCCGAATCAAATCCGAGTAACTCTCTGTTCGCTTCGGTTTGACTCGTTTACACCCCTAGCTTCTTCCGTACCGAAATGACACATTGTATAACATAGAATATTTGATCTATTGGAACGACATCTCTGGCCAGGCCAAGCCAAGCACAATATCAAGTGAATGAATTAACTGTATGAATACATGGCCCCTTTTCTGACTCGCTCACCTAGCGCCAGGTCCACTTGAATTATAGGGACCTAGACTTGGGGATGAACCCACTCCAGGCTTCAAGCTAAACTTTGGGGGGAGAAATACTTCTGGTTTAATAATTTTGAGAAACTCTGCAAAGTGAAAAATCATGTTGATCCTGAGAATTTCTTCTAGAATGAACAGAGTATCCCTTCCTTGAAAGTGTGATCCAAAGGGAGCCAAGAGATTGATACAAGTGCCTGGTTCTATATAAGTATGAAAATATTGTGGAATTAATTAAGTTATATTTTTTTAGCTTAGTTTTTCCCTCCCTTGCTGTAAGCCTCCTTCACACTTTTTACTGTGCAGTGTATGACTTAGTTTCGGAATTCGAAAGGATGGGCCGGGTATAATTTTGGATGTGGTAGTTGTTAATTTGGGGTGGTTTTTGATTCTCCAGGTTATCTACATAGCTGTGACAGATTACTTGCAGAAAAGGGAAAGAGATAAATTTGAGAAAGAAGAGGCAGCTAAGAAGACAAAGGGGAATACGAAGAGGAAGGTGAAAGCAAGAGCTGGACCTAGAGGATTTGGACAGAAGATTGATGAGGTTGATGATGATGATGATATTTAAAAATCCATGTAAGCTTCTTAACTTTTGATCTTTTTAACTCTTACAAATCTCACAATATGTTGAAGTCTTGAAGAACTAAGTTTCTCCCAATATTTTTTTCCCTTTCAAAATGGTAGTTTGGATTGATAGGGTATTGTAATATGTGGTCTGTTGATATTGATTCTGATACAAATGATAGTTGATGAGTATATTGTCAACTGTTTTTTGTTGGGTTTTAGTATATAGATACACAAATATAATTGTTGTACATTTTCTGTTACTGTTTGCTGCTCCTAGTTTCCCAATATGACTAAAAAGTTGCAAAACATAAACCTATGACATGGACACTTCTAATAGGGAGACATATGTCACATCACCGATACATAAGAATAAAAATGAGGGGGAAAATATGTGTTAAAGAAGAAACAGATTATTTGCGAAAAACGAATAAAAGAATTGTTTGATCTCGTTCAGATGTCTACATGTTCATGTAAATGCTTATAATGGAGTTTTACTTAAGGAAGACAGTGTAGTTGCACGAATTGTCACACTTTTTGTACAAACATCTTGTCTACCCACAATATCCAAATATTAGACACTTTCAATCATGTCTACATGTCTAAAGAAATTAATTGTCTCGAATCTGGCTCCTAGACACATTCTCATACTCGACACACCTGCGCCTGAGTCATGTAACATAGACATAAACTATATTAACATTTATAGACAGAAAAATAACTTGAAAACGTTATGCATCTTTAGATAATTACAACTTTAGGAAATGTGAACCCTTAGACAGCTATGTGCTCTTTTATAAGTGCCAATAACCTTTGTACTTTTGAGGATCAATAGATTTGGCTTAGCCATCCATGTGATTATTATAGAGTCGATTCAAGTCAAGTCTGAGTAATTAGTTATGTAACTTTTAAGCTTCTTATAGACGTTGAGTTAAATTGAGTTTGAATCAAACTCAATACAGTGTCTAAACTCGGCTCATTTGGCTCACATGTCACCTGGAGTTCAGGTTAAATGTTTTTTTGGTCACTCTACTTTATGTCAACTTACAAGTGAGTCACTCAACCGTTTTTTCTGACAGTCAACTCACTATACTTTACTTTACTAACAAAAAATTTAAATTTCGTCTTGACTGTTAAATTTTTAACAGAAGTTTGACGTGGAGCTTACGTGGCTTAATTTTTTCAATATAAATTGATGACTAGGCCTAAACATGCTTATGTGTAATTTAAAAAATTATTTCAAATATTTTTTCACAATTACTAATCATTTGAGGGTAAATATGTCAAATCACATTTATCTAACATTAAAATTAACTCAATAAAATAATTTTTTACATCCAACATTTAGATCTGAAATTAATAGGGTTTCTATCATCTTCCTCCTCTCTCTCTCCACCCTCTGCTCCAGTCGCCTCATCGTCAACTGATCATGTTCATGTCTTATTTGAATACAATATGGTTTCTGACATCTGAAAACGCTTATTCGCATCTCGAACAAGGTAAAGTCATTCTCCGATTGTGACAAGGGTTCAGATTCAGGTCCAGTCCCAGTCCTGGAATGGACATGAATCCGTTTAAGTTATGATCTAACCTCAAAGTCCTGGGCTACTTAATGATCCTTCTCGTCGCTGCAATTATCGTCGTTTCCTATTATGTCGTCAACGTCATCACTTGGGCTCCTCGTCTCCTTCACGGTGATTTCGATTTCTTCTTATCCTCCATCATAATAGCCAGTTAGATTTGAAATTAATGATTGTTTGATATAGTATGGTTTTCTCATGTACCTTTTTACACAGTGGGACTCAAAAGAAGGATTCTGGAATGGAACTTCCTTCCATTTTGCTTGGTAAACGGGGTGAATCTGATTTTTGTGTTTTACATTGGAGGTGATGCAGTGGAAGTGGAAGGAGTGTGAGCATTCTGCAGTGAAAATGGCATGGCCTTGGCCTGGTTTCATGGTGGTTAAGCATATTGAACAAGTTTTCTGCAATCACAAAGAAATACAAGTGAAAAGCAGATCACACATGAACTACATTCAAACTAACTCTTATGGCTGAAAGATTGATCAACTTTGAAATGGGTTAAATGAATCAATTGATTACTGCAAACAATTTAAAGAATAATTAGTAGATCTAGGCTTTTGGAGGTGAATGATGGGTTTGAATTAGATGATGAAGGAGATGAACAGTAAGAACATTTAGCTAATTTAAATGTTAAAATAATCATTTTTACTACATTTAATTTATTAATTTTCCAAGTAAAATGCATGCATATAAATGTCAAAATAAATTTATAAATATGTATGTTTATAAAATCAATAAGAATTGTAAAAACAAATTTATAAATATGTATGTATATAAAATCAATAAGATTTGATTTGTAATTTTAGTATATTTTAATTTTATATTTTTTAAATAATTATACTTGTTACTAATTATCTAAAACTTATTTTTCTTATAATCACAAAAATAAGTAAATTTTTATTTTCATTTTTTCCATTTTTTTGCTAACTTTTCTGGTTTTATTTTATTTTTAAAAAAAATTATTTCATTTTCACTCAAGAATGGCCCCATCATACATGAGTTTAATGTCAGATTTCTCTCTCTTATCATGACAACTTTCTCTCTCATGTGGAATCAGACGTGACAAACCGTTTAAAGTCAACACGATTTAACGGATTTTCTAACGGTTTGTAAGTAAACAAAAGTATAATGAGTTTACTGTAAGAAAAAACGGTTGAGTGACTCATTTGTAAGTTAACATAAAGTACAGTGACTAAAAAAACATTTAACCCCCTAGAGTTCAGGTTTGAGCTGTCTAGCTTGCATGATATATATGATTTGTAATTCATTGAGCCTATATGTAGGGGTGAAAATGATCTCGAGTCGATCTGAACATCCTAATGCTCAAGCTCGACTCAGATCAAAAATTTTGTGTTCAGGTTCGACTCAAATTCGAACTAATAATTTTCAAGGCTGCTCAAGTTCGACTCGATGAATTACTTGATACTACTCGGCTCAGAATTACTCGACTCGTTTTCACAACTAGTAATTCGTGAGCCTTTCTATTCGAGCTCGAGTCTGAGATGATTCACAACAAAATGAGACATAAAAATGAAAACTTAAAAAAACTTTAATTTCATTTATATAAAAAAATACATGTGTTACAAAAATTACAATGATAAATTTATAATATTAATTATATTATGATACAATTTTTAGTAACATTATCATTACATTTATCCAATCTCGTACATACACATCCCCCTCTATTTATTTCCAACAACATTTGCAAGAGATGTTTTACTATTTTGTGCTCAATGGACTCAGATTCTTCAAGCAATGACACAACCTTGGATGACATAAGTCTCATTAACAACCCAAGAAACATCTTCCTTTTGTGACTGGAAATGGAAAGAAAATCTAGACTTTGTTTTTTCTCAACCACCTACAACAGTTAAGAACACGACGGATTTAAAGAATGAAATAACACAAAAAAATTACTAAAGTGAGTAGTAATTCTTCTCTTCAACATATATATGAACAGAAGCAATAATAAAAAATAATAAGAATAAAAAAGTTGATTTTGCTCTGTTTAACAATCTCATTCACTTAGCATCTCAGGGCATACTCTTGGCTGAGTTTGATTTGTTTTCGCTAACTGGAATCATGAACTGTATCATCAATTTTGTTTATTTTTTATCTTTTTAAAATTTCACAAAGCTCTTATGGTGCATTACAGTTTTGAATTCATATCTTTGGCATTACCTTGAGTTAGTATCAAAGATAACTTTAAGCTATTAGGAACTTTAACATAGGAGTTAAGAGAAGCTACTATGAACAAAGTATAAATGTCATGAGATATGATAAAAAGTAATATTGAGCCATGTTTTTTACAGAAGCGGTAATAAGAAGTAATAAATGCATTTAGTAGCAATTATATTTTTTTTACACAAAAATTTAAAATACTGACCTCTGCAGCAATCCGATGGATCTTCACGGAATCAAGCTTCATAATGACTTATTTAAGTGTATTATTTCTTCTACATGTAACCATTTCACTCAACAATTGTGATGACTGATGCTGCTCTTCAAGATAGCTTCTAAGTTCTAATGGATGTAAGGAAGTTCTTGGTTGTGATAGATCTGCAATAACATAACAAAATGATATAAGCTTCTGTAAATTTAGGATTTTACATAAATTACTTCCATAAATCTAAAGGGTATAGCATGTGTGAATCAATTTCAGCCCAAAAGTTCTTTGGAACCACCTACTTGAAGTAATCAACACAATTTTCTTTCCACCATCTAGTTCTGTGTCCATATATTTAAAATATGGTAAAAACAAATAGAATTCTTCAATGAAGATAGCATTTCTTACATAAAACTTTCTTAGCTTCAGGAGTTTTTGAATGAAAGATACTAACAAATTCTCCAAAGTCAATATGTCCATTCTGATTCACATCGAATAAATCGAAAGAAATATCAGGAAAATGTTTAATTATAGGAGAAGCAGGACATGTATTATAAACCCAATCAAACTGGGGCAATGAAATCAACTTAATGTGACATTATTGTTGGTAATAGCCACTCATAAAAGTGGCATCCATCAACTGTAATCAAGCATGACTGCAATCAAATGAATGCGCTTGAGCCAAGTAAGGATATCGCATGCATGACCAACATTTGGATTTATCCCTAAAATGACTTCCCTTCAATAGTCTTTCGTATGTAAATTCTTATAAAATTCAAATTACTACACATGAGTTCATGGTCATTTAAAACAAAACTAGCAATTTACTTCTGTATAAAAATTTTAATCCACAAACACAACAACTCTTCGCAATCTTTTCCTACTTCTAGTAATAAGAAAACCCGAAAATGAATAATAGACTACAAACAAATAAGAATTAACACTACATACCATGTCAGTAAAAAGGTTCTGCTTAGTGTTGCTCTTGTAAAATGCAAGCCGAAGCTCTTCTTAATTATTGAAACATGTAAGAAAGCAAAATAAGATTGAAATTGAAATCTAGAAATTAGGGCTTTAATTTTTTTGATTGGAAATTTTTGGTATACTAGAAGTTGTTTGAAATTGAGTCTGAAATATTAAAGTTATATATAGATAAAGATTACTTAAGTGAAAGAGAAGAACTGAAGAAGAAATATGAACGAACTAAAATACAAAAAACTTACACATTTATGCTTCGCCATCACAGTTCGTCTTTTGGGAAATAAGGAATTTGTGATTCTGAGTTTGAATCAATAATTTTTTTATGTATTTGGCCTCTTTTGTGGGATGATTCAGTCATAAGTCCTAACAAATCTGAAATCTCGAGCCTACAAATATGCAGTAAATGAAGAGACGAGGCTAGCAAAGATGATAGAGATGAATATGAAAACCTTTCTACTTCTTTATAAAAATCAGAATCAGAGACTAAGAATCGAATATGTATTGAACCCTTAAACGAGTTGGGATCATTTAGCAAGGATGGAGCATGGATCAGATGAAGGCAGTGTACTCGAACCCTAAAACAAGCGTACGGTGTGCTGCTCACATTCGAGTTCAGTATTACGATCCCAAAAATGAGTTTGGCCTATATTCGGCACGGATGCCTACCGAATTCGAGTCTCGGATCATATTTTCGGGTCGGGTACCGAGTAACCCGGACCGTTTTTCACCCCTACCTATATGAGCTTGTATTAGATTATTGATAAGATGACTTGAGTTACTCGTTTATTATTTGAGCCTAACAGCATCTTTGAACTTGACTACTAAGTTCACGAATCAATCCCTTTTATATTATGTCAATCTTTAGCAAATTTGCAAAAACTAGCTAAAAATTATAGAAAAGGCTTGTGGAGTGAAATCGCTTAATAAATTATTGAACTCAACTTGTTAAGGTTAGAGTACAAGGTTAATCGAGTTTTGAGTCGAAGTCATATTATGCTTGTTCTCACTGGGAGTTTCAAGTTTTTGCAGTTATCGAGCTTATATGTCAAGATATACACTAGCGGTACTTTAAACTGATCGAACCTGATGAATTGGTTCATTTAATTTACAAATCAAGCCCTTTTTTAGGATATTGATCTTAGTCAACTTGCAAGCTATATTACTCTCCCAATACAACACAAGCTGACCATATTTTAGTGTACAAACTGACTCTCCCACGTGATATGCACATGATTAACTTATTTTGATCAGGGTTAGAGGGGACAATTTTGCGAAATTGAAACTTCGCCTACGACATTGAAAAAATTGAAAAATTAGCACCTATATTGCAATTTGGTGTCAACGAGGGACACGTTTGTAATTTGCCCTATGTAGTACTCCCTCTATCCCTAATATAAGCCGTTTTAAAGTCGTGTATAAATATTAAGAAAATGATTGTATAACATTAAATATAATATCAATTATCTATATTATCCTTGTATTGGAATAAAAATATTATTTATTGCACAAAAAATAGTGAGAGAACCAAAGTTATATTTAATATTTGAGGTAATATTAGAAACTAAGCAATTAATGCTTATTTGAAATTTCCAAACAACAAATATTAAGGTAGAAACATTTCTCTAAAACGACTAATATTAAGGGACGGAGGGAGTAATAACTACGTTTTTAGATACATGTCGATACGTACATTTAGAAAGTAGATGACTATCAAAACTGACTAGTGTAATAGCCCATGCGAGGCACGAACTTTGTTTATTAATAATAATATTTGATATCAAAATTAATAATAGTTATTTATGTGGTTAAGTAAAATGAATGATTTAATAATTGTTCATATCAAAATATCGTTCACATAAGATGGAATTGGGAGGTTTTATTAAACTTGGGCTTAAACTAAGTTAGTACTCTCTTCGTCCTTTAATATAAGTCGTTTTAAAAAAGTGTGTTCTCCGTACTATAAGTCGTTTTAGAACTTCAAATAAGTATTAATTGTTTAGTTTTTAATATTAACCCGAGTATTAAATACTACCTCCGTTCCTTAATATATATCGTTTTAGGGTTGTGTACAAATATTAAGATAATGATTGTATAACATTAACTATAATATCAATTGTCTATATTATCCCTGTATTGGAATAAGAGATTGTTATTTATTGGACAAAAAATAGTAAGAGAACCAAATTTATATTTAATACTTGGGATAATATTGGAAACTAAGCAATTAATGCTTACTTGAAATTCTCAAACGACTTGTATTAAGGAATAAAAACATTTTTCTATTTAGACTTATATTAAGGAACGAAGGGAGTATAACTTTGGTTCTCTCGTTATTTTTTTTCAATAAATAACACTTTTTTTTAATATAAGGACAATATAAATAATTGATATTATATTTAATACTATACAATTAATACTTGTGCACAATTCTAAAACAAAGATAATTAGTGTTTTTCATTTTTATTTACTCAATTATAAAGGCAATCCAATATTGATAACTGTTAAATGCAATCGTTGGGAATCCACAATTGCATGGAACACATATCCAATTATTCATTGTTAATATGAATGCACGCATACACCCAAAACATGCACAGGAACAAAATTGCATGGCTACACTTTACTAATATACTCTCTCGTCCCATAATATATAAGTACTAGCTATAACTCGTGGCTGAAGGCACGACGTAACAAAAAATTAAATTAAAATTTGAAAAATATTACATTAACTAAAGACACATACTACCACAACAATTAATACAAACTCAATCATCGAGCTATTTAGTAGCGATAATCCGCGCCTGAAGGCAATGTATAATTCTAAAAAAACTAAAAATAAATTATGAAAAAAAAAATTGAAATGAGAGTTATTTTGCGACAACATGTGATATCTAGGACTTACACTGCTCTTTCTCAACAAACACATGCTATTAAGAGGAGAATTAACTCCTAGTGACACAAAATATAGACGCATCATGTACATATAACAACCATCTTGAAATTAGATTAGATTAATACAAGTGCATGATGTACACATAACAACATAAAGGCACGACGTAATGAAAAATATTACATTATCTAAAGACATATACCAACACAACAATTAATACATACTTAATTATCAACACATATCCAACCACCAAAACATCAAGCTAGTTAAATTTATTAATTTCAAGAAATTTGGGAGTTTCCTTTAAAATAGAACTCCAAAAATTTTTTAAACTTTGTCTACAAAACTTACAATCATCAATACATATACAAACCACCAAAAAAAACAATCATTCCGGACGAAAAATCATCATAACCATGTATAATTAGTTAACTTTACAAAAGATGGAACCAAAATATACAAACATGCGAGAAATAGAGAAACAACATTTTGAGCATATTTCCCAATTACTTTACTGACTTACGACTTACCACGTATCCTTCAATGTATACCGAAAATATTAAAAATATAAAAATTATCGAAATATGTGAGTCAAAATAAAACAATCAGAAATCAAAACATATAAAACCCTTACTTTACTTTATGAACAACACAACGCTTTGAAAGACCTCCTCACCTTATATTATAAATTCCAGTACTCGGTCCTAATAAAAATTTTGAGAAAAGATATCAGTACCTGATCCTCAACCTTCATATGCTTTGAGAAAAGCTTGGCAACATGACATTCTTTAGTCAAAGTTCGCAAACCCCTGCAGTAGCAAAAGAAACATGATACACAAACTACTCAATTTGACTATTGTCATAAGTTTCTCTCTCCATTTTCGCTACACAAGTAATTTTTTTTAGAATTAAGAATAAAGCGATATTAATGAGAATGTTCGATTGTCTTTATTCTCCATTAAGACTCGATTCAAATCTTTAGCCTTTGTTTGAATTTACGGATCCTAAGACAAAGTCTCACACACTCATTTTAATTGGTTTACATAATTAAAGAAATTATTTTTCCTATTGATCATAGAAAAGAATGCATGATGGAGATGGAGATGGAGATAGAGATGGAGATATAAATGACATCCACAGACACAAGAAAAGTAAGGTAACATCAAAACGACCAATTTCTTCTAGGAGTCGGTCTATACCTAATGCTAAGCTTGAAAAAAATAAATTCCATGAAAAAAAAATCTACAATACTAATGTATACCAAAAAACAATCTATAATTATGAAAGCAATACAAATTTTCACTAAACTCAATATGAAAGTAAATAGCTTAATTTTTTTTTAAAGTAAATCATGATTCATTGGCTAACTAAAAATTCATATAAGGTTATAATTTCTCCTTTACTTCCGAACTTCATGATTTCTTGTTTTCTCTTTTATACTATAAGACAATGAGTGCTCAAAAAACCACCTTCACCAAAAAAGACACAAATAAGCACTTCAAAAGAGTATAAATCAAGATGGCTCAAGTTAGGATAGGTTGTTTCAATATGTTCAAGGACTAAATGCTACTCTTGGGCTCGATGTGAACTTAAAATTGAAGGTTAATATCAATAGTACTCGTGAGACAAGAAATTTGAGACTTGATTAGGACTCAAGTGGTTCTTATAAATATGTTCAAAATATTATTTAATAACGTCACCGCCTTCTCATCTTCTCGGCTGACTATAACTTCTGACGGTTAAATAATATTGGACCTGCGGACTGTTGTCCATTCCCAAACGTCTAAGAGTGAATCTAATCAGGTACTTTTCAATTTTTAATCTATCTCAAAATGACAATATTAGGTGCTGTCAATTAGTTTTGAAATTAGGGTATTGAAAATTTGAATTAGGAACATCCCAAATCAAGGGTTTTGATTTTGATATGAATTTTGATATTGATTAGGAAAATGTTAATCAAAATCCTAATTTCAAGATTACTAAAGGAGTAGACTAAATGTACGGCATACATTAAAACTAACAAATGAAGAGCTTTTCAAATCAAGAATCTGACAAAACAATTTTTCTACCAAGAAAGAAGTTTGATGATTGCTTGGAACGTAACAAAAGTCATGAACCAATTACGACCTAAGTTGCAAAACATTAAAAAAGGTAGTAATATTTACACGAGTCCAACAACACCTCCGGGATATATCGATATTTGTCGTGATAGATGATTCATTAGGAGGGAGAAGGACAACGATCGATGCGATCGATCGACGTGCACTAGACATGGCCACATATAGGTGGCCGTGGTTTTGAATCTGAAAATAGCAGATCTACACCAACAAACTTGGTAGACCGCCTTGCGACTTATTAATTGTCATAGCATATGTTAAGCGTCTTTGACTGGAATTGGCGTCTAGTCATTTGAAACGGTAAATCTTTGACGACGGTGATAATGATATCCGCGGGATGAAACACAAATTCAAGATTTGTCACCGGTTAAATTCTAGCCTCAATAACCCGCGATCGCGCCGACCACCATTAGTCTAGTCCCATTCTGAGTCCATCTTTGGGGCTATATTCCTCAACAATATGATGGGGCACCCACCTTTAGCTCCAACTTGAAAGGCGGTAAACCAAAGCGGGTTTAGAGAATTTAGAAACTCACTTGGATATTGATTAGTGATAGAACGGCGAGTTCGTCCCCATCTGACACCTTGTCAGCTGCCAAGTAGGTATACGTCTCGCCAGGATAAATTTGTAGAGCAGCATCATTGATGGCACATACATCATCATTCCGAGCAAAAAGAATTGTGCGCTCAGTTAAGTAGGATGGGGTTACCACTGACCGAAAGCACATCTAGTTGTGGATAAACTCGAAATTAGTTCATGCGAGTTCGACACACATGTGTATCGTTGGAGGAAGTTCCACGAAGATCTTGCGTCTGGATCCCAATCTAAGTATGATGTGAAACATATCGATACATATAAATGAATAATTAAATGAATAATCGTAATATAAATTACCTTTTCCAAGAAGGATGAGTGAGAAGAATTTGCGGGATGATTGCTATTCATTTACGTTTATGCTCAAAGTCAATCGTCGCACACACCTTCGCACATTGTAGAACGTCTTAAAGATGCACCAACAATTTGTTCTCGTGACCCTTAGGTATCACCGGTAGTATTTGTGAAAATCCCCGCTTGCACAATCGTGATACCACCGAATGGTCGATTATCATCACGGACATCACGAAGTGTGCGATCAATCGCCTCGACACCATGTCGATCTTTGCATGGGAACTTCGTCCCATATTATCAAGCGAGCCTCCTAAATAATTCCCATACGGTGTTGTTTGCTTTGAAACCACGAATCAGGCTTTCTATGATATCGAATGGAATGCAAAATGTAGAATGAAATTTGTCCGACCTTTAACAACAACAACGATGCAATTCTGATGAAACGGTCAGAATGACGATATGACCCTCATTGCGCATTTTAGTGGTGATGGTGTTGTATGCAAAGGTTTTCCCAGTTCACGCACCTCCATTGAGAAAAATATTTTGCCACGATTTTCAATGAATTCGGAGATAGTGATAGCATGATCATAAAGCCGTCGTTGAGCATTATTTAAAACATCAATATTCAAAAGGTCATTCAGGTTGATTAGCTTCATTTTAAGTGGTTGCATATGATCGATCAACAATCTATTACAAAATAACTCCAATTTTGAGCAGGTGTGGCATAGGTGGGAAGTCATCCAATTTTTGCAGATTCATGTAAGAATGATCAATCAAATATAAACCGTAATCTTGATTTGAGGCCGTGTTGGATCGTATATGCCAAAATTTGATTATAGCTTGTGACGAAGATCATCACATATATGGACGGAGAATTGATTCCACAAACCGCATGGTTGTATTGGGGAGCATTCTACCGAATGATCTGAGAATAGTCTCCGTAACTGGTATCCCGTATTCATGGTTGAAGCCTCCTAGAGGCATTGTACCCACTCTGCATCATCTTCCAGGAGCCCTATAGCTACACACGCTGATTTAAAACTATCATGAAACACACCATTGATCGTGCGTAGACCATCAAAAGAACGCGGTCCTCTAACAACCGCACAATAGCAATCGAAGGTAAAATCGCTCCCGAATTGGGCGTAGCAAAGTATAATCTGCCAATTGCAAACCCACTGCATCTCCGAGTCCAAATCTTCCGACCTTTGTTCCAAAGCGAAATGTTGGGGAAATTCTTGGTATGTATAGGCACGTCTGACATCATTTGAAGAACAACAATCAAAGAATCCAATCGAGTTGTGATTTGACTCCTAGACCCAAGTCTTATTGTTTGAAGTGTTTTAGTAGGATCGTAAACAACTTGATGCATCCTGTAAATGTAGATCTAGCAGCATAACCGAAGGAATTTCTTCATGAAGAGGATAACCAAGAGTCACCATACGACCTTGCATTATCCAATATACCTTACATCAAGGTATTGCTTTATCTCATTGTTTCCACCGGTCCCTCTAAAACCATAGTTGTGCGGTCATGACCTTTGTAAATGTACTTATGGATATATTTGACCGGACCTCATTCCCGCATGCGACCTCCACATTTATATGACAGTTGAACTTTCTTGATAGGTGTGGATTATAAGGTACGACGTCTCGATTATCAAATGTATGCCCTCTGGTGGTGTAAGACTGACCATTACGGCGACGACGGTAAACAGGGTACCCATGTTCATCCATAGTAGTTGAATCTGCAAAGGCTTTTGGATAATGGAACCGGCATGCACCGTTCACCATGCAAGTTGAATAAGGGTTTCGAGAACCACAAGGACCATGAACCATACAACTCTTGATTGTTTCGTACAGAGTTGGATCAGTGGATGGATCTGGTAATTCAGTACTAACTAACCGATCCACTTGTGGGCTTGTCCAATCTTATCGAGGCCATGAAGGAAGAATAAAGCATGCATATGTGGTAACCCTCGTTTTGGAACTCAATGGTGAATACACGAAAGCAACTTTTTCGACCAAAAATCGCTTCATTTTTACCTCACGCATCGTAAGCACGCCGTTTTAACTCAAAAACACGGCAACTATGTCCGGACGATCCAAAGAGGTTTGGTGTTCTAGTAAAGGCGAGATGTTATTTCGCCATTTTGGGTTGGGCCGTCATGGTGAGAAAGATGTCAGGGTGTTGGTGGTACCTTGTAATGGCCATAGAGTCATGAAAAATCTGGCTCATGTTACGTGCACTCCCAATAAAGGATGATGGTAGGACAAAGCGTTGTCCGATCTGATCGGGGCCCAACTCATCAACACTGCCGTCACACAAATTTGCATAAATCTCACGACGCAACTTATCCTGATTGAGTCTGATGTAAGACAACCTGTTTTGCTCCGTTGATGCCCAAGCATCTACTATAAACTCTTGAAATAACTTTCCTCCTCTAAGAATTGTAGAATACTCGGTGGGACGTGGAAACATACGATAACTAGAAATTGCATCTGTGTCATCCTTCTATCAAAAATCATTTTGTTCGGGAGTTCCACTGTCAGAGACCGTGTTCCCAACCAAGCTCACCAAGAGGGAATAGAAGTACATAGTGTAAT